>CAUYPK010104787.1:0-13620 GCA_963574355.1 Loris lydekkerianus | reverse complement strand
AGAGGAAGGTGAGGGAGAGGGGAGGATAGGCGGAGGGAGGGTGATTGGTGGGATTACACCTGCAGTGCATCCTACAAGAATACATGTGAAAATTAGTAAATGTAGAATATAAATGTCTTAACACAATAACTAAGAAAATGCCAGGAAGGCTATGTTAACCAGTTTGACAAAAATATGTCAAATTATATATAAAACCAGTGTATGGTGCCCCATGATTGCATAAATGTACACAGCTATGATTTAATAAAAAAAAAAATTGAAGAAAAAAATTTCCAATGCAGTCAGTACTTTTATGAAACTAATTTATAATTACTCACACTTTCTTATGAAAGATAGATCACAACTATAGCCCAGGATGGAGAGAAGTGGAGGGGGCTGGGAAGTGGGGGTAGATTTTATAGAGAGGGGGTAAATGGGGGAGACCACACCTGTGGAGCCTATTGCAAGGGTACAAGTCAAATCTATCAACAATAGAACATAAATGTCTTAACACAATAATTAAGTAAATGAGGTGAAAGCTATGTTGATTAGTTTGATGTAAGCACTTAAAATGGTATTAAAAAAACACATTGTACCCCACAAATGCATAAATGTATTCATGATGTATGTGTATATGACTTAATAAAAGGAAAAAACAAAGAAGTTGTTACATCAAAAAGACACATGCACTTGTAATGTTTATCATAGCACAATTTACAATTACAAAGATATGGAATCAACACAAGTGCCCATCAACTGATGAATGGATAAAGAAAATGTGATACACACACACACACACACACACACACACACACACACGTACTACTCAGCCATATAAGGAAATGAAGTATCTTTGTAGCAACTTGGATGAAACTGGAGACCATTATCCTAAGTGAAGCATCTCAGGAACAGAAAAACAAATACCACATGTACTTACTTATAAGTATATACATATACATGATCACACAGAGTAATATAGGAAACTTTGGAGACTTGGAAAGGGGATGGGTCAGCGGAGGGAGACGGATCAATAACTACCTATCAGGTTCAATGTATACTATTTGGGCAATAGGTACACTAAAAGTCTTAACTTTTCCACTATGCAATTCATCCATGTAACAAAAAAACCACTTTTACTCCCCAAATCTATAGAAAATTTTTAACAAAGAAAACAAAAAGTTGCTTCCACAAGATTGCTACTAGAAGGCACCCCCATCTCACAAATTCTTTTTTAATAGTCACTTTGATTTTTCTTTTTTTAATTTTTTTTAATAAATCCTTTGTACATAGATCATAAATACATTTATTCCCATTTCAGTGTGTTGATTATTTGTACAAATTGGAGTGCTTACATCATACTAATCAGCATAGCTTTCATCTCATTTTCCCAATTATAGCATTAGGACATTTGTGTTCTACACATGATAGATCCAACTTGTACTTGCAACGTGCTCCATAGTTGTGGTCTCCCTACTATCCCCTCGTATCCCTCCCACCCCTCCATGCCTTGACCTCCCCTTCCCTCTTTCATTATAGCCTAAAGTTGTGTTTCATTTTTCATATGCAAGTGTGAATGATTATAAATTAGTTTCACAGTAGTACTGAGTTCATTGGATACTTTTTTTCCCATTTCTGAGATACTTTGATTTTTCATATGATAAAAATGATAATTTTAGAAACAACCCTTCCTTCCAAATGTAAGTAACATCTACTCTAACCTAATAATTTTTCTGAAAATACTTATGGACATTTTAATATGTTAAAAAGTCAATGTCTGCCTTTGCTCTGAGAAAATTTGAGATCTTCACCCACAAGAGTTCTGTGAACAGCTCCTGCCTGCTTCACCTGTCTCATTCATCCCACTCCTCCCTTGTTCTCCATGTTCTAACTACTGTCACCCTTTCCAGAAAGGAACATGCCCCTCTTCACCTCAGGGCTTCCTATGTCTAAGAATAAGCAAAGTATATAACTTCCAACTCCGCTAAATTACTATTCATCAGGAATGTTTGAACAGAGATTGGAGTTTCTTATAGAGTAAGAAGAGGAAAGAAAAGCATATTAAGTACCTTCATGCCATAGTATTGAATATTGTTTCTTTGTTCTTGACTTTGAAAATTGATAAAATGTACTTTTAAAAATAAATAATATGTGGAATAAAAAATAGATAGCTCTGTAAATCACTGAATTTCACACTTAAAAAAGTGAATTTTATGATAGTTAACTTAAGTTGTACCTTAATAAAGCTGTTTTTAAAAATATGAAAAAATAAAAAGGTTATATTGTATGACTCTATTAATGTAAAATAAGTTTATATATACAATAAAAACTTTACATTTTAAGCTAGACATGTTGATCATCCACTTTCATTTCATGAAGTCAAATAGTGTTTTCATCTTACTGGATCACTATTTGCACTATCTAACATAATTTTCTAGAACACATTATCAGTTCTATATAGTAGCAGAAGATACATCATTTTTTAAATACTTACATAGTACTGTCTCTAGAAAAAACTATTCTCAGGAAACAAATACTTGTAGGCATAATGTGCACAACAGTCCTTTTTTTCCATTAATCCATAGTTTATCATAGTAATTAAAATTATAAGCTCTAGAATTTCTCAGTTAACATTTATTGAAGACTTATTATGCACCAAGCCAAGTAATTTTCATAATAATTCTTTAGGATAAATATTGTTATTTAGCTTCATTTTTGGATGAAAGAAAAAGGCTCAGAGAACTTAAACAATTAACAGCTAGTAAGGATCTGATGGTAAAGCCCAAGTGTCTCTACTTTAGCAGCCCCTGTCCAGAGACATGTTATAAAGAATCTGGTGGACAGTGTTTGTCCAGAGTCCTTATCAGTGCTGTCATTACAAAACCTATGATTTGAGTTTATTTATCCAATTACTTCAGGTAATTCTAACACCTAGGGTTCCAGAAATTTCAGTTGTATTCACCAGAGTTTTTCACATTTTCTTTTTTTATTGATATATAATATTTGCACGTGTATATGGGTACATTTGATGTTTTGTTACATGCATAGAATGTGTAATGATCAAGTCAGGGTATTTAGGGTACCCATCACAAATTATCAAATCCAGGTATTGGGAGCATTTCAAGTCTTCTTGTTATTTTGAAACATAAAATACATTGTTGTTAACTAGGGTTACCAGACTCTGCTATCAAATATTTGAACTTATTCTATCTCATTGTATGTTTACACCAATTAACCAACCTGTCTTCATCACCCCACCACTCACATACCCTTACCAGCTGCTAGTATCCATCATTCTACCCTCTACCTCCAAAAGATAAACTTTTTTAGCTCCCACATATGAATGAAAACGTAGTATTTGTTTTTCTGTATGTGGTTTATTTCACTTAACGTAATGACCTGCAGTTCTATCCTATGTTGTTGAAAATATTATGTAATTCTTTTTATGACCAAATAATATTCCATTGTGTATATTTACCACATTTTATTTATCCATTCATCCACTGACAGACACTTAGATTGATTCCATATCCTTGCTATTGTGAATAGTGCTGCAAAAAAACATAAGGGTGCAGGTATTCCTGATATACTGATTTCCTTTCCTTTGGATAAATATCCAGTAGTGGGATTGCTCCCTCATATGGTAGTTCTGTTTTGTTAGCCTTTTGAGAAATATCAACAATATTTTCTTTTTTAATTTCAGATTAATATGAGGGTACAAATGATTAGGTTACATAATTTACACATGTAAGGTTAAGTTCCAAGTTGTAGCTGTGTCCTACATCCACGGACTGTTCCAGATATCTATGCATTGTACCTGTTGGGTGGGAATCTACTGAACCCCTTCCCTCACTTAATTCAATGTAATTTTTTCTTTCCTGTGGGTCTGTGATTGTTAATTTCCTAGTTTCAAACTGGTACTCAGTACATGTGATGCTTATTTTTCCAATCTTGTGGTAATTTACTTAGGAGAATGTTCTCCAAATCCACCTAACTGAGAAAAGATGGTACCTCATTGTAGTTTTGATTGGCATTTCCCTGATGATTATGAATGTTGAGCATTGTTTCATATCCCTGTTGGCCATTTGTACATCTTTTGAGAAATGTCTATTCACATCCTTTGACCATTTTTAAATGGGATTATTTATATTTTGACTGTTATTTGAGATCCTTGTATATTCTGGATATTAATCCCTTATCAGATAAATAGTTTGCATATTTTCTCCCGTTCAACAGGCTGTTTTTTCATTCCATTTACTGTTTCCAATGCCATGTAGAAGCCTTTTGGTCTGCCTATTTTTGGTTTTGTTGCCTGTGTTTTTGAGGTCTTAGCCATAAAATCTTTCTCAGAGTAGACCAATGTATTGATGTGATACCACTATGTTTTCTTCTAGTTTTATCATTTCAAGTCTTATACTTAGGTCTTTAATCCATCTTGAGTTGATTTCTGTATATGGTGAGAGATAGTGGTCCATTTCCATTCTCTACATATGGATATTCATATTTCTCAGCAACATTTATTGAAGAGATCATCCTTTCCCCAATGTACACTCCTGGCACCTTTGTCAAAAATCAGTTAGATGTAAATATGTGGATTTATTTCTGACTATTCTGTACCATTGGTCTATGAGAATGAGTCTGTTTTTATACCATACCATGCTGTTTTGGTTACTGTAGCATTGTCACATATTTTGAAGTCAAGTAGTGTGATGCCTCTAGCTTTTTTTTATAGTCAGGATTGTTTTGGCTATTTAGGCTCTTTATTGGTTCGATAATATTTTGTAAATTGGTTTTTTCTTATTTGTGTAAAAATTACATTGGCATTTTGATAGGAATTGCATGAATATGTAGATTGCTTTGAATAGTATGGTCATTTCAATGATGTTAATTCTTTTAATTCACAAATGTGGGATGTTTTTTCATCTGTGTCCTCTTCAACTTCTTTCATCAGAATTTTGTAGTTTTCCTTGTAGAGGACTTTCACCTCCTGGGTTAAATTTTTTTCTAGGTATTTTGTTTTCTTTTGCAACTATTGTAAACAGGAGTGCCTTCTTGATTTCTTTCTCAGCTCGATTTCATTATTGGTGTATGAAAATGATACCAATTTTTTTATGCTGATTTTGTATTCTACAGCTTATGTGAATTTATTTATCAGAGCTAAGAGTTTATTCATTGAGGCTTTAGGTTTTTCTCGATATAACATCACGTTTTCTGCAAACAGGGATAATTTGACTTCCACTTTTCCAATCTGGATGCATTTTATTTATTTCTCTTACCTGATTGCTCTGGCTAGGACTTCCAGTACTATGTTGAACAGGACTAGTGACAGTGGGCATCCTTATCTTGTTCCAGTTCTTTTAGGAAAGACTTTTAACTTTTCTTTTTTTTAAATTTCAGATTAATATGAGGGTACAAAAGATTAGGTTACATTGTTTACATTTCTCAGGTAAAGTTGAAGTTGTAGTTGAGTCCTTCACCCAGGGAGTATGCTGTATACCCTTACATAGTGCCCATTAGATGAGAGCTTGCCAATCTCCCTCCTTCTTCCCATCTCCCCTCTTCCTCCTCCCTCTCCCCCAACTTGAATTTAAGTGTGTTTTTCTCTCATAGCGGGTGTAGTTGTTCATACATTGGTTTCATATCATTATTGAGTACATTGGATACTTGCTTTTCCATTCTTATGATACTCTACTAAAGAGAATGTTCTTCACTTCAATGAACACAAAAGGGTAACACAAAAGATGTAAAGTCTTTACCTGTTATGGCTGAATAGCATTCCATAGTATATGTATATGTGTGTATATATATATATATTATGTGTGTATATATGTGTGTATATATACATATATATGTGTGTGTATATATATACATATACTATGTATATGTATAAGGATATATATATGTATGTGTATATATATATATATATACTTGTGTATAATAAGTATCCACTTATTGAATAATATACAGCTTATTAATCCATTCATGTGTTGGTGAGCACTTGGGTTGGTTCCACATCTTGGTGATTGTGAATCAAGCTGCAATAAATATTTCAGAGCAAATGTCCTTAAGGCTGTTTTGTTTGTTTGTTTGTTTGTTTGTTTGTTTTTACTTCCGGGTAGATACCTAGTAATGGGATTGCAGTATCAAATGGAAGGTCTACTTTTAGCTCTTTGAGAATTCTCCGTCCTTCTTTCCAAAGAGGCTGGATTAGTTTGAAATCCCATCATCAGTGTCTAAGTGTTCCCTTCTCTCAACATCCATGCCAGCATCTGAAGCTTTGGGACTTTGTAATGTGGGCTGTTTTCACTGGGGTTAGGTGATATCTCAAGATGGTTTTCATTTGCATTTCTCTGATGATTAGGGATGATAAGCATTTTTTTCATGTGTTTGTTGACCATTCCTCTGTCTTCTTGGAGGAAGGTTATGTTCATGTGTCTTGTCCATTGATAAATGGAATTATTTGCTCTTTTTTTGTTGATTAGTTTGAGTTCTCTACAGATTCTAGTTATTAGCCCTTTGTCATATTTGTAGCATGCAAATATCTTCTCCCATTCTAAATGTTGTCTATTTTCTTTAGCTGATGTGTCTTTAACTGTGCAGAGGCTTTTTAACTTGATCATGTCCCATTTATTTATTATTGGTATTGTTTCAGTTGCCAACAGAGTCTTCTACATAAAATCTTTTCACAGTCTAGTATCATCAAGAGTTTTTCCCACACTTTATTCTAAGATGTTTATCGTTTCATGTCTTAAGTCTTTTATCCAGCATGAATCAATTTTTGTAAGTGATCAGAGGTGCAGGTCCAGTTTCAATCTTCTACATGCGGCTAACCAGTTCTCCCAGCACTGTTTATTAAATACATATTATTTTCACCAGTGCATGTTTTTGTTTGTTTTATCAAAGATCTGTTGGCGATATGTGGGAGATTTCATCTCCAGGTTCTCTATTCTATCCCATAGATCTATGTCTCTATTTTTGTGCTAGTACCATGCTATTTTGTTCACTATAGACTTAACATGATGCCTCTAGATTTTTTTTATTACTAAGAATAGCCTTGGGTATACGGGCTTTTCTCTGGTTCCATACAAAATGAAGTACTTTTTTTTTTTTTTTTTTTCAAAGTATGACATTGGTGCTTTAATGGCAATAGCATTAAATCTGAAGATCACTTTGAATAGTATGGGCACTTTTATAATGTTGATTCCTCCTAGCCATGAGCATGGTATGCTCTCCCATTTGTTAACATCTTCTGCTATTTCTTTTTCTCAGGGTTCCTATACTTTCTGTAGAGGTCCTTCAAATAACAAAAGGTATATTCCCAGGTATTTCATTTTCTTTGAAGCTACTGTGTAACTTTTCCCCATTCAATGAAGTGTTAGCTGTGGGTTTATCATGTATGGCCATAAAAGCCACCCTTGTCTGTATTCAGTATAAGGATAGTGCTGACCTTGTAAAAGGAGTTAAGGAGAATTCCCTCCTCTTTGATTTTTAGAGTAGTTTGAGCAGAATTGGCATCAGTTCTTCTTTGTAAAATTGGTAGAACTTGGCAGTGATGTCATTGGTCTTACATTTTTCATTCTTGGGATACATTTTATTACTGGTCCAATCTCATTACTCATTATTATTCTGTTTAGGTTTCCTATTTCTTCCTGATTCTTCATGGTAGGTTGTTTGTGTACAGGAAGTATCCATTTAATCTAGGTTTTATGCTTTGTTAGTACATAGCTATTCATAATAGGCTACAATAATCTTTTGCATTTCTGTGATATCAGTTGTAATGTTTGCTTTTTCATTTCTGATTTTTTTTTTTTTTTTTTTAGAGACAGAGTCTTGCTCTTGCTCAGGCTAGTCCTGAACCCATGAGTTCAGACAATCCACCCACCTTGGCTTCCCAGATAGCTAGGATCACAGGCATGAGCTACCGTGTCTGGCCCTGATTTTATTTATTTATTTTTTATTTGAGACAGAGTCTTACTCTGTCACCCTGGGTATAGTGCTGTGACATCATAGATCACAGCAACCTAAAACTCCTGGGCTCGAGCCATCCTCTTGCCTCAGCCTCCTGAGTAAATGGGACTACAGGCATGTGCCACCACACTTGGCTAATGTTTCTATTTTTAGTAGAGATGGGGTCTCACTCTTGTTCAGTCTGGTCTTGAACTCCTGAACTAAAATGATTCACCTACCTTGGCCTCCTGGAGTGCTGGGTTACAGGCATGAGCCACCACATCCAGCCTTCATTTCTGATTTTATTTTGGGGAGTCTTGTCTCTCCTGTTCTTGGTTAGTCTAAAAATGGAAAAATAAAAATACAAAGAAAAAAGCAAACAAATAAACAAATAACCTTAAGGGAAAAAAATTGGAAAAAAAAAAGGAGAACAAAAAAAAATCTGTATCAAAAATGGAGTCCTTACTATTGAAGAAAATAATGAAAAAATATAAATACAGAAAAAATAAAGAATCAGGGGGGAAAGGGGAAAAAAGGAAATATATATATATTATATGTGTGTGTGTGTGTGTGTGTGTGTATATATATATATATATATATATATATATATATATATATATATATATATATATTTTCATATATTGCCTGGACAACAGGTGACACTCTGGGGAATGAGATGCTACTCACAATACTGCTATGGCTGTACAAGTTGGGGACTGAAAGCCACAGTCTTACTGAGGAGACATGGTCCTGTCTTCCTGATTTCCTTGCCCTCAATACCCACAGGGTTGGGTGCCTAAAGCTCTCATCAGCCTACTTAATAAACACACCTCAACCTTTCCAAACATTGTCTCTTGACCATGCAGAGGCTTTACCAGGAAAGCGTGTTTCATTCAAGTCTACCAGTGGGTTATTGCCCAGCTCAGCAGGTGTACCAGAACTGGCCTAGCATTAAGATCCTATGTGCTGCTCCTTCCAGCTCTCTTACAATGGCTGTACCCAGCCAACAGACAAACAATGAGAGCTCTGCTCCACCCAGTGGCTCAATCCTGACCCCTTGGTGCTTGCTCCCCCAAGCACTCACAAGGTAACTCCAGCAAGTGTGCCCAGGTCAAAAAAAAAAAAAAGAAAAAAGAAAAGAAAAGAAAACCTGCAAGGCAGGCTTTCTCTGCTTGAAAACCATCACTGAACCAGCCAGCCTCTGCTGGCACACAAACACTCACCTTCTGTGCCAGTTCTCCACTGATTCTGACTGCTTCATTGGCTCCTGGAGTCTCCCGCTGCCTCCTTGTGCTGCTGAAGTGATGTTTCTGGGCAGGGCCCCCAGGCCAGAGTTGGATGAATACCCTTCTCCCAGATCTCACCATGAGTGGCTGCAAAGATGTCAGTAGTCTGCCATATTATTCCACCTCCCTCAATTTTTTTTTAATTTGTCAAAATTTGTTTTGTGTCTTAACATATGGTCTTGTTAGATCTGTCTCAATGTTCCCTGGTCCTTGGCTCCTAGTGTCAAGAATGAGTACTGGTACTGAGTCAAGCTGATGATGGAGTGATCACAAATATAAAGCAATCTCACACAAATGGCATTTATTGCAAAGTGAAAATACGTTTTAGAGGGAGAGATTGGTCATTCTCCTCAAATGGAGAAGACCCCAAAGTCTTAGTATGCATAGTCTTTTATATGATCACTAGTTAGTCCCACTTTTCTCCTTGTTGGAATTGGTTGCCATTTCCTGCCTTTGGGTGATTGACAGGTTGGGTTATATAACAAGTTATATAACAGGTTACATAACAGGCTGGGATTATATAACAAGTTTCCTTTCTACACATGCATCTTCCCAGAATCATTCACAAAAGAAAACTCCACTGAAGATCAAAACCATAATGCTAATTAGATGGTAAGGAGCCCCAGGTCAGTTAAAGTCACTAGGAGCTCCTTACTGCCCACGTTCTGACCAGGAGAAAGTCTCTTGCCACAAATATCTAATACTGTGGTTTCTTTTATGCATTCTGATTGGTTCACATGCTCCACTCTTAGTCATTTTTTCTACAATGCCTTGTCAACTGGTTGTCCTCCCTACCTAACACTATCTTAGAGACTATCCCAGGTGCTAATGAGAAAAACATATATTCCGCAGTTGTGTGAAATGTTCTATAAATATCTGTTAGCTCCATTTGTTATGAAGTACAGTTTTAATCCAATGTTGTTTAGTTAATTCTCTGTTTAGATTATCTGTCAAATGCTGAGAATGGAGCGTTGAATTCCAAGACTTTTATTATATTTGACTCTATTTTTTCCCCCTTTAGATCTAATAATATTTATACATCTAGGTGTTCTTGTGTTGAGTGCTATATGTTTAGAATTGCTGTTATCCTCTTGCCAAATTTATCCCTGTATCATTATATAATGACATTACCAGTCTCTTTTTGTTGTTTTTCATTTAAAGTATTTTTTTTGCAGGTTTTTTTAGTTTAGTTTAGTTTTTTGTTTGTTTGTTTGTTTTTTGTTTTTTTTTTTTCTTTGACCGGGGCTGGGTTTGAACCCATCACCTCTGGCATATGGGGCCAGTGCCTTACTCCTTTGAGCCACAGGCACCGCCCTCATTTAAAGTCTTTTTTATCTAAGTATAGCAACTTCTGCTCATTTTTTATTTCTATTTCCATGGAATACCTTTTTCTATCCCTTTATTTTCGGTCTTTCTGTGTCTTCATGGGTGAGATGAGTTTCTTGAAGACAGCTTATAGTTGGGTCATTTTGTTTCTATCAATTCTGTCTACATCTTTTTTGAGAAAAGTTTAATCTGTTTACATTCATTGTTATTATTGATATGTAAGGGCTTAGTCCTGTCATTCTATTAATTGCTATCTGGTTGTATGTTTATTTATATACAAATGTTTATATACAGTTTTTTTTCTTTCTTATTGTTTATCATTGTGGTTTGGTGGGGGTGTTCTGTAGTGGTAGTATCTGCCATATCAGTGGGTTTTATGCTTTTTGTGTTTGCATGATAGTAGGTATAATTCTCTTACTTCAATGTATAAGACTTGGACCTCTCTGCAGCTTTGTTGAGTCTTGAAGTATAAAAGTGGGGTAGGTAAATGGACAGGTTCTTAGGTCCCTGGGCAGCAGAAATGACATAAGTGATGGCAGTAGCAGTCATGGGACAATCCCCTGGTTCCCATAAAGTCCACACTGGTATTGGCAGCAGATAATATGGCTAAGTGGGCCAGTCCCCAACCCTGCAGGTGGCATGAGTATGTGGGTGCCTGCTATAGTGGTAGTGGCAAGTTCAAGAGGCCCAATTTCAGGCCTTAGGAAGAAGTGCTCAATCACCAGTGATGATAGACAGGGCAAGGGATCCCCAGGCCCTCAAACAGCATGTTTAGGCACAGGGATGGGGGTAATGGAGCCAGGCCAGGTGAGGCTATCTTCATGCCCCCTGGAGATTGTTTATGGGCTCTGACCATGGAAGGCAAGAGTGGGGTGATTCCACCATGGAATGTGTTGCTGAAAGTGGCAGCTACTGTGCTATGGACCTGCTGCTGTGGAAGATGGGGATGCTTTCAATGGAAAGAAGCCATAAACAAATGGCTATGGAGTATGCATTTCATCCCCAGGTGGTGGCTGCAGGTGGGGCAATCTGTCCTGAAGGTGTTGGTAAATATAGGTCAGCCCTGTACTGGGGGCAGCAGGATTGCTGCCAATGGCTCACACTTTGGCCCTGGTAGCAATATCCAGAAGTGTCTAGATGCAGGAGCAATTGGGCTCCAGCACAGAATGCAATCTGATAAGGGCTGGGCTCTCGAAATGGTGCCTTGCTATAGCTGCTTAGGACTCTGGGAGGATGTTAGACTCAGCATTAGTTCTCTCCCTAGAGTAATGCTATTCTACAGTCTCTAAGCAGCTCCCTATGTTAACCTCAGAGTCCATACAGGTCAAATGGCTCTCCCATGGCTAGGATTGCAGGAGTCTGTGGTGGGAAAGTGAACCACTGGGGGTCACTCACTTACCCTTTCCTCACATATGGGAACCTCTCCAGGATTCCAGATGATCCCAGCTCCCTGAACTGGCTGCCTTCCATCCTCTCCTTCCTTGCCTTAGATGCTTCCTATCATTTCTCTTTTGGTTTCCAGCATTCTCTCTTAGGTAATCTATTTGAAGTCTGACCATCTACTTGCTATTTTGGTTCTTATTTGTGGAGGAGGTGAGTACCAGATCCCTCTTGTCATCTATCTTGCAGCTCCTCTACAGATTATCTTTTTAGGAAGATTCCAAATTAATTAACTCATGAATAATCACCCTGGTTTTTCAGTTCCACAGAGCACCTAGGACTGTCAGCTGACACAATGATCAGGTAGAAGGTAATAAGTGACTGATGATCTGGCAACAATGGAATAAAAAAATGGTATATATTCCAAAATGACCAAAATGAAGACAATAGTAGATAAACTAGATAATAAGCAGATATAGATGAAGTAACTGATAAGGTGGAGCATATGCAGCAATAACCTGGAGAACATACATGATACAGGAATATAAGTAAGAAAGGATATCTCAGGGCGGAGCATGATGGCGGACAGGACAGACATGTAGCCCACCTCTCCTGAGCCATCAGGAGAGAAGAAGGGGTGTCTGGACTTTCCCTGACTGTGGATTATTGGTGTGAGACGGCTCAGCTGGAGACGCTCAGCGAGGTGGTGAACTGCTATATCTGGGAGGTAATTTGAAACCACGGACTCTGCCGTGGAGATTCTTCCCTGCCTGGCCGATCGTCCAGCAGGCCCCCTCCCTTACAGAGGGCTTACAAACGCTGCTAAAATCAAATTAACAGATATTTAATCCTGATCTGAGAGGGCATCCAAAAGGAGAGCCCCTCAAAACCACAGGGAACTTGGCAATCTGCTGGACAGTGGAAGGGAGCGCGCCCGGGAAACAGACATTTTGAACTAAGGCCGGGTACCCTCCCCCAGACCAGCAGGGATTGAGTGGAAGCACAACATTCCTGCTGGGGAAGGCTGGAGAGGGCTGGCGGTTCAGGCTGCGTTGCTAATTTACTGGTCCCGATTGAAAAGGGAATTTTTGAATCATAATACTCAGAATTAGGTACTCGAGTCCTTCCGCCAGCTCCCGCCATAGCCGCGCCAGCCACACGACCCAGCTCCCTCTGAACGGTGAACAAAGCAAGTTGCGCGACCCAGCTCCGGCCGGGGGAACAAAGCAAGTCGCACGACCCAGCTCCCCCCACACGGAACAAAGCAGCACCTCCCACACAGCCGATTATAGTTGCCAGCTTCCAGGAAAACCTGGGAGCAGAGTAGAATGATCTGAGAAGCGTGGACTCCTGCACTGAGTGGGAAGGTTGCTCACCAGTGCTGTCTGGAGCAAAATAGCTAAGATTCTGAGTTTTACAGAAACTCCAAAATGGCGATAGGCCATGGTAGGCGGTTGCCATGGTAACAGTATAAACTGTGAATTAGGTATTGGCCTAGGAATTGTAGACGGTGCCTTTTTTTTTTTTTTTTTTTTTGGTTTGTTTATTTTTTTTTGTTTTGTTTTACTTTTTTTTGTTTTTTTTGTTTTGTTTTTGTTTGTTTGTTTGTTTGTTTTGTGTGTTTGTTTTTGTTCTTGTGCCCTGTTTGTTTGTTTGTTTTGTGTGTTTGTTTTTGTTCTTGTGCCCTGTTTTTTCCTCACCATTT
>CAUYPK010104784.1:0-39267 GCA_963574355.1 Loris lydekkerianus | reverse complement strand
GGCCTACAGACATATGAAAAAATGCTCATCATCTTTAATCATCAGAGAAATGCAGATCAAAACTACTCTGAGATATCATCTAACTCCAGTAAGATTAGCCCATATCACAAAATCCCAAGACCAGAGATATTGGCATGGATGTGGAGAAAAGGCAACCCTTCTACACTGCTGGTGGGAATGCAAATTAATACATTCCTTTTGGAAAGATATATGGAGAACACTTAGAGATCTAAAGATAGATCTGCCATTCAATCCGGTAATTCCTCTGCTGGGCAAAGGAGGACCAAAAATCACATCTTAACAAAGATATTTGTACCAGGATACTTTTCAGTGTTATGGCAAATGATTTTTTAAATTTTTGATTTCCAATTATTCATTGTGAAATGAATGAAATACTTGTTTTTGTATATTATAAATATTGAATAAATAAATATTATATTATATTATAAATATTATAAATAAATGAATGAAATACAACTTGTTTTTGTATATTCGACACTTTGTATACTACAATAAGCCCATACATAATGGACAACTGATGTTCAAAAGGCCTAAGCAAATCAGTGAAAATAATCTCAATAAATCCTGCTGGAATAAGTGGATGTAAAAAGCAAGTCAATGGAAATGACTTTCAATCCACACTTCACATTATACACACATTAACTCACAGAGGACTGCAGCCGTAAATGTAAGCCCTAATGCTTTAGAACTTCTAGAGAAGCACATAGCAGAAAACTGTTGTAACCTTAGGTAAGGCAAAGGTTTCTCAGATACAACACCAAAAGTATAACATGGAAAAACAAATTAATAACTTGGACTTTATTGAAATAAAAAACTTGTGCTCTTGGCTCGGTGCCTGTGGCTCAAGTGGCTAAGGTGCCAGCCACATACACCAGAGCTGGAGGGTTCGGATCCAGCCCAGTCCCACCAAACAACAATGACGGCTGCAACCAAAAAAATAGCTGGGCATGTGGCAGGCGCCTGTAGTCCCAGCTACTTGGGAGGCAGAGGCAGGAGAATCACTTGAGCCCAGGAGTTGGAGGCTGCTGTGAGCTGTGATGCCACAGCATCTACCCAGGGCGACAGCTTGAGGCTCTGTCTCAAAAACAAACTTGTTTGTTCTAACAGTGTCTTATAAACAAAAAGACAAGCCACATGACCTGAGGAAATATTTGCAAGTCGTACATCCAATAAAGGCATTGTGTCCAGAATAAAGACATCTCAAAACTCAGTGACACAAAACTGTGTTTTCAAGAGGGCCAAGGATGTGGACAGATGGTCACAGGGAAGAAACACACATGGCAAATAAGCTTGTGCAGAAGATGCTCAGCACCAGCGTCACTAGGGAGACACAAACACAAATGATCAGAGCCCCCTGCAGACCTAACGGAATGGGCAAATGTGAGAAGACGCCTCACACCCAGCGTGACGAGCGTGCCGGGGTGTGGAGGAACAGGCGGGAGTGGAAAGAGGGCAGACACTAGGAGAGACAGTTTCCTACAAAGTGAAACGTGCACCTGTCACGACCCGGCACTCCACTCCTGACCATTCACCATAAGAAGTGACAGTGTGTGACCTCACCAAACCTGCAGGCAGACGCTCATCACGGCTTTCTATTAATACATAACAGCTAAACAGGTCAACAATCCCGGTGCCAGGAAACCAGGCAAGTGTCCATATAGCTGGGAACACTACCCAGCCACAGAAAGGAACACAAGTTACAAGCTGGATACGTTCTAATTCCTATAAGGAAAGGTCCAACTAGGGGGCGATATGGGGAGGATATGCGGTATGACTCCATTTATATAAATTCTAGAAAGTGCCACACATCTACAGGGGCAGAAAACAGATGGATGGTGGAGATGAAATGGTGGGAGGCAATTTCTGGCAGGGATAGGTGTGTTTACTCTCCTGGTTGTGGTGATGGTTTCAGGAGTGAATGCCTTCACCTCTAAACTCATCACACTGTACAATTTAAATATATTCAGGGGATCATCTGTGACAATTACACGTCAATAATAGCTGTTAAGGAAAACCAAAACCAGACACCAGAGTTGCCAGGTGGCACCAACGCTCTGTAAGGTGAAGAGCAGGGCTGGTGTGGCCGTGGAGCTGCACTCCAGAGATCCCCCTCCCGGCTCTCCGCCACTGCAGGGAGACACCTCATCTCACTTTCCTGCTGTGTAGAAAGCTGCCCCTGTCCTCTCAGCTCCTTCATGACCCCGGCCAGCTAGTGGGAGGAACTGACCAAGTCACAGGCATAACTCAGCTTCTCAGAAGTTGGGGAAATCCAAGCATCAGTCTGGTGAAAATGAAACTTCATGGAACCCTGCGGATGGAGGAGGCTCTGACCTGGCCAGGCAGCAGCAGCTGTGGATGGAGTGGGCTCTAACCACCTCCGGGGGAGACTGGCCCAGCTGCATGTAAATTATTGGGGGTCTTGCTTAAAAACGCAAGAAGAAGATGCTGTCATGGGGACCCCAGGGGCGGCCTGCAGTGCCCAGAATCCCGCGTGCATTTTGTATGTATGCGAATTCATGCATTTTTCTAGGGAGAGGATTCATAGCTTTCATCAGACCCTCAAAGAGCTCCTTGGCTGTAAAAGATTAAGCAAGAAAGCAGCCGGACCCGCCCACCCTTTCTCCTCCTTCCTCTGGCTCTTGGGACAAACCGCAGGCGTCCTTCTCACTTCTGCCCTATGAGATGACATCTCCTTGACCCAGGTCCTCTTGGGATACACCAGGCGGTCACCAGATTTCTTCCCCTTTTCCCTGAGAGTGTCGGCTCGCGGCTGTCCCAGCGTCTCCGCGCCCTCTCCGGGTCCCCCGCTCGTGGTTTCCATGCCGTTGATGTGCAAGTTGCCGCACTCGGGTTTTCCTCCCCAGGGACGCAGTGCCTACCCCACCCTCACAGACACCCATTTATAATGACTGACTTTGCCGGAGGGTTTCCCGGGCCCACCCCTGGTCCGCGTGCCGCGCGACACGCGCACAGCTGTCCCCGCGTGCGGGGAGAAGCGCACGCACGCACCTCCACCTGGCCCAGCGGGCTTCTCAGAAGTCCCCAAGTGCGGTCCCGCCCGGACTGCCGGAGTCCGAGCTCCGCCGCCCGGGTCCCTCCCGCAGCTGAGCCGGGCGCAGGCGGCGCCGCTCCAGTTGTCCTCGCCCGGCTCCCGCACGTGTCCACCGCACCTATCCCCCGCCCCTCCCGGGCCCGGGCGGGCGCGCACGGAGGCCCTGCGGGGACCGACTCCAGCCGGCGCTGGAGGCGCGGCGCTCGGTAGGGTCCTGCGCGCCGCCCCGGCCCCCTCGCGCTGCCCCGCCCCGAGCACGCCGCTCCTTACCCGCAGTCGCCGGCGGCCAGAGCGGCAGCAGCAGCAGCAGCGCCGGGAGCGGGTCTGCCCGGCCGCCGCGGGGCAGCAGCCAGGTCATGGCCGCACGCCCCGCAGTGCTAGCCCGACACCCCGACGCCGAGGACCAGGGGAGGTGGAGAGCGAGGCCGTGGGACCGGCCGCCCCGCCAGGCGCATCCACTTTCGCTTTTGCTTTAGCCCCCAGGGCTGCGGAGAGGTGCGGAGCAGTGACAGATCCGTGACTCAGCATCCCCGCCCTTGCTGGAGAAGGAGCCCCACCAGTCCACGCCGTCCCACCCGGGCGCGCGGCCGGCCGTGCTCAGAGGGGACCCCCGGCCCTCACCAGCGCAAGCCCGGGATCGTGCCCGTGCTCGTCCTTGCTCCTCGTCTCCCCAGTGTCCCTAGTGTCCAGCGTCCCCACTGCAGAGGGAGCGGGCACAGCCGTCGGACAGCAGCCTTCCCAGGACAACCTACCTCTCGGCGCGCGCTTGTCACCTTCCCTGCTGGTCTTCTCCGTAACTCCTACTGCAACTTCCCAAGTTTCCCAACGGAGGCCAGCGGGGTGGTGACCACGGAGGTGTCGCTGCGGTGCGGCTGGCGGACTGTGCGCCTGGTCACCTGCCTGGTGCGCTCAGGCCTGGGGCAGGAGCGCGGCGCAGCCACCTGCTCGCTCCCTCCGTGGCAGCCACCCGCGTCTGCGCCGGAGCCGCTTCGCCTGATTCCCGGGCCGGAGTGGGGAACCTGCGGACTTCAGGCTCCGTGGGGCATTCTAGATCCTTAAATATAGCCTTTTGGCCGAATCCAATTTTTACGGAACAAATCTTTTTATTAAAAGGGGTGCAGCAGAGAGAGATGAAGCTTTTTGGGGCCTCCTTCAGTGCTTACAAAAGAACAATCTTGAAATCAAAGGGCCTCCAGCAGGTTTCCCACCCCCTCCAGCTTCCTCCCCGAGACAGTGAGGGCATTTGAAGAGGTGGGGGTGGGGAGGAGGACAGGAACCCGCTGTCACTTTGGTCTCCTCCCTTCATTTCAGTCCTCCCAGGCCGCCGTCGCCTGTCTGGCAGGTGGGGATTTTCTTTCTTGTAATCTCAGATCAAGCCTGAAGTTCCCGGATCCGCGATGGCTCTGACTCCGGGCAGGTCCCCAGCAACCGCAGCCGGAGAGTCTCGGGCTTCAGTCTGCTGCTTCTTAAAATACCACAGTGTTACTGTGAGGCCTTTGTGAGATAATACTTGAAAATTCTCTTCGCAGGAATTTAGCGGTGTAAGAATGAAAGTTACTGTACCTCCCATATACGGTGGGAAGAGACCAAAGCCCAGGCGTGCACCTGGAGGTTTCCTGAGGCAGCAACAGGTGTTTTGACTGCACCTTTTCTGTGTTTAGAAATGCTTCCATACACAGGTACATAGCACTGTGTTCCAGGTTCAGTGTATTTATTTATTTACTTTAATTTTTTTTCTCAGAGTTTCACTTTGTCGCCCTTGGTACAGTGCAATGGCGTCACAGCTCACAGCAACCTCAAACTTTTGGGCTCAAGCAATTCTCTTGCCTCAGCCTCCATTGTAGACCCCGGCCACAAAGCCTCACTATTTTTAGAGATGGAGACTGGCTGTGGCTCAGCCTGGTGTTCAACCTGTGAGCTCAGGCGATCCACCTGTCTTGGTCTCCCAGAGTTCTGGGATTACAGGCGTGAGCCACCACGCCCGCCTCCTCCCTGGGTTTTTTGCTTATTCTCTACTCTGTGGTATAGTGGTGTTATTGAAAATATCAAGAGGGGCCTGCGCCTGTGGCTCAAAGGAGTAGGGCACCTGTGGCTCAAAGGAGTAGGGCACCGGCCCCATATGCCAGAGGTGGAGGGTTCAAACCCAGCCCCGCCAAAAACTGCAAAAAAAGGAAAAAATTTCAAGAGGAGCTGCAGTTACCTGTATGGGTAGCAGTGATAATGAAAAGAGGAAGCATTTATATTTAACTGGAGGGCGATCTAAGTGTGAAAAGGAGAAGAGGATGGTGTCAACATGACCTCAAGAAACAGAAAAATGGACTGTAGAGAGTTCTGCACTGAAAGTGATGAACAGATGTTCAGGAAAGCTAGAAGAACGCTGCATAAAAACTAAAAAGGAAGCTCTCGGGCATGTATTGAAAGAGTGGATCTGTTGGCACCGTGGCGAGCACATGCCCCTTCATGGTACGTGATCATGAAGCAAGTCAGCATCTATCACAGGAGCTGCAAAGGGAAAAAGACTGTAGGTATTCCACAGGCTGGTTGCGGGAATTTAAGGAAAGACACGGCATTCCATTTTTAAAGATTTGTGGTGATGAAGCATATGCTGATTACAAAGCAGCAGAGAAATTCATCGACCAGTTTGCCAAGGTCGTTGCTGATGAAAATCTGACACCAGAACAAGTGTGTTATGCTGAGGCAGCGTCACTGTTTTGTGTTAATGCTCCAAAAAGACACTGACTGCAGCTGAGGGGACAGCTCTGTGGGGCTGAAGAGTGCCAGGGACAGAATACAGTGTGAGGTCTTGCTGATAGGTTAAGAGTAAGCTCCTGTGACAGGCAGAATTTGTGTTTTCAATGAGTGAATTCTTACCTGTCTTTGTTACGCTAACCAAGACGCATGGATTACGAGGGACATCTTTTCTGATTGGCTTCGCAAACTTTTTTTTTTTTTAATCAGCAGTTCATGTTCAAAACAGGGAAGCTGGACTGGATGATGACTTGAGATTCTGTTAATTCTCAGCAGCTATTCCGCTCATCCTCCAGCTGAAAGTCTTATCCAAAATAATGTTTCTACTATGTACTTTCTTTCAAATGTGACCTCATTAGCGATGTGGAGAGAGGATAGCCGAGAAGGGTGAGGTCTAGAAGAACAGGTCTTCTAGAGGAGACCACAAGAATACACTGCAGGGTCCTCTCCATGGTGACTCAGCTCTTGGGAATTTGTAAACTTAACTTCCTGGAAATTGGAAATTTCCAAGTTCTGTGAAATCCTATAGTTCTGTGGGGGCGGGAATAGCATCTCCCGCTTGGTTCAAACTGGCCAATGAGAAGGGTACCTGTGGGGTGGAACTTGACTGTCAATAAAAAGGGAAAGACCAAGGCAGTTGGGGAGCTCAGCCATTTGGAAGTCTTCTATGCCCTAAGCTCCCGGCTGGTGAATAAAGCCCTTCCTCTTATAAATGTGGTGTTTGGGTGCTCTTTCTCTCTGCTGGGCCTTGTCTTCCTGCAACAATGTGACTGCTGTATCCTTAGACCACTGAAGAGTAAACATAAAAACACTTTCTTGAGCAGCAGAGGACAGAGGCATGAGTGTGGAAGGCCTGGAAAAGGAGTCAGCGTGAAGGACACCAGACGTGCTGTTCTCAAGGCTAATAACTCCCTGGTCAATGGCACAGTTGTGTATGCCTGACACAACCTCTGTCCTGCAACCATGTTCAGTGATGATGATAAAAAGGTGGCGACTTTGAAGAATTCCATAAGTCAAGCGAGAAGAAAAGGATGCACGGGATAGTGTGCACATGGAACAGCATGTACATGGAACAGTGTGCACTCAGAACAGCATGTACACAGGAAAGTGTGCACATGGAACAGTGTGTACACGGAACAGTGTGCACATGGAATAGCATGCACATGGAACAGTGTGCACTCAGAACAGCATGCAAAGGGAATAGTGTGTACACAGGAAAGTGTGCACTTGGAAGAGAGTATACTTGGAATGGCATGCACTCGAACAGTGTGCACATGAAACAGTGTGCACTCAGAACAGTGTGCACATGGAACAGCGTACACATGGAATAGTGTGCACGTGGAACGGCATGCACATGGAATACCATGCACTCAGAACAGCGGGCACATGTAACAGCATGCATTCAGAACAATGTGTACACAGAATAGCGTGCACATGGAACAGCATGCACACCGGACAGCGAACAGCATGCACGTAACAGCATACACATGGAATAGCATGCCCATGGAACAGCATGCACATGGAACAGCATGCACATGGAACAGCATGCACTCAGAACAAGAAATCATGTTGTCCAGGCACAGTAGCTCATGTCTGTAATTTCAGCACTCTGGGAGGCCGTGGTGGGTGGATTGCTAGAGCTCAGGAGTTCGAGCCAGACTGAGTGAAGGCTGGATCCTATCTCTACTAAATGTAGAAAAACTAGCAGAGTGTAGTGGTGGGTGGCTGTAGTCCCAGCTACTTGGGAGGGTGAGGCAAGAGGATTGATCAAACTCAACTCATTGTTGTGAGCTACAATGATGCCACGGCACTCTACCCAGGGCGACTGTGAGACTCTGTCTAAAAAAAAAGAAGAGGAAGAAAATAAATCATATCAATTTATAAAAAATCAGAGTGACTTCTAGAAAAGACAAACACCACTGTCAATGAGGCAGAGGACTGGGAGGAAATATTTTGAAAAGCCAACAGAGCACTTCTTCCCTCTAGAGGACTCACTTCCTGATCCCTCAATTGCTTCTGTTGTTTCTACTAACCTAAAAAAAAAAAAAAAAATACAGGTACAATAACCTTTCAGTCTCAGCGCAGCCTGGTGAGTGGAGTCGGAAGGTGGGGCCCTCTGTTGTTGCCCCAAGGTCATCCAGGTGTTCCTGGCTGCTGCTCTGCGCCCAGTCACCCTGGACACAGTATTTTTTCACTACATTGATGGTATGTCATGTTTTTTTTTTTTACTGTTAGATCCTCTGTATGAATAAATGTAAGAAAATACACAAATTCAGAGTCAGGAATGATTGAAATAATCTCAGACTGTCCATACAGGTAGCTGAGACAGGGACACCTTTGCTTTCTCATGGTTCAAAGTACACAAATGGTTCTATGGACAAAATTATTGAAAATCTTGTATGGAATTACTGTTCAGCTACGCGGGTAAGGTGCATGGGAAACATAAATGGATTTCATGTTTAGACTTGGGGCCCATCCCCCTAGTTATCTCATTATGTATGTATATGCAAAGACTTGAAGATCTGAAAAAAATCTAAAATCCAAACACTTCTCATTCCAAGCATTTCAGATAAGACATACTCGACTTGTACTAGAATATCATTCCAAAACTTGTATTTTCTCTAGCACTAAGTGTCTGAGGTTGATCTTTTTGGATACGTGCAGTGGCATGTCCTTGACTTGCATGGGTGGTGACCTGCGCTCTACCCTCTGTTATCACCTGTGCTGTTTTCTGCCGTAATTCTTTGCAGAAACTTTGCAGGGAGTTGTTAAGTGCTGGGTTCACATTTTCTTTCCTTATATAAAGTGAATGTTTGACAGGAAACTAGAAAGAAGTGAGTCAAATTATTAATCTAGAATTCTATCTTTAACTTATAAGCTTGTAATGACCTTTAAAAAAATGCTTTTGCCATAAATTCCTTCCTTTTAGACAATTGAGTCTGCTGCTGGGATACTTACTCTTTTCCATGTTTACCACCCTTGTCTCTCACTAGTATGTACAGTTTCTGTTGTAGCTCTGGAATGCCTTCACATCTGGCAGGGCTACTCTGCCCCATAAGATGTTTTCCCCAAATTTTCTTTGCAAAGGATATTCTTATTTTTTGGTCATGATTAATTTTGGACACTTTATTTCAGATTTCCCCCCACCTCTTAAAAAAAGGACCCAACACCTTCAATTGTATTTAGATGAAAATTGCATTTAATTTCATTCATATTCTATGGGACTACTTTCTTGCATTACGTTAATATAGCTTGATGTCTTTAAAAAAAAAAAAATAAAACCTTTTAATTTGACGTCATTGTAAATTTTCCTGTAGTTGTAAGAAATGATTCAGAGAGATTCTATAAATCTTTCTCCCAGTTTCCCCCAGTGGAAACATTTCGAGTAACTGTAGTACAATGTTACAACCAGGAAATTATTAGTGATACAACCCTTAACCCATTTGACAACACGCATTCATACATATTTTTGTGTTTAGTTCTATGCAATTTGGTCATATGTGTAGATGGGCGAGGTGTCTCTACAGCCGGGATACAGAACAGCTGTCATACAAGCCATGTTGTCTTTTTTGTGGTTGTTTTGTTTTCTTTTTAACATCTCCTGAAACATCTGAGCACTGCTGCCATTGTACAGCTGTCTGCCTCTCCCTCCTCTCTGGGCAGCCAGTGACCTGCTCTGCGTCTCTGTAATTTTGTCATTTCAAGAATGTTATGGGCTCAGCACCTATAGCTAAAGTGGCTAAGGTGCCAGCCACATACACCAGAGCTGGTGGGTTTGAATCCAGCCCAGGCCTGGCAAACAACAATGACAACCACAACCAAAAAATAGCCAGGCATCATGGCAGGGCGCCTGTAGTCCCAGCTGCATGGGAGGCTGAGGCAAGAGAATCACTTAAGCCCAGGAGTTGGAGGTTGCTGTGAGCTGTGATGTCACAGCACTCTACCCAGGGCGACAGCTTGAGGCTCTGTCTCAAAAAACAAACAAACAAAAGAATGTTATGGAAATCATCCAGTCTGTAGCCTTTAGAGGTCAGCTTTTTTCCTTCCTGTAATTCCCCTGAGATTCATTCAATCTATTGCATGTATCAATTGTCTGCTCTTTCTTATGAATGGTATCAATGTATCTCTTTAGAATTTAGGAATTTGCTACCCACAGCCCAACAACCATGTGTCTTCCTGTGTGTATTCCTCTCCCGAAGCTACGTGGCTTAAAACAACTGAGATTTGGTTTCTCATGGTTCTAGAAGGCTGACATCAAGTTGCGGGCAGCACCATGCTCTCTGATATCTCCAAGGAACATCCCTCCTGGCCTCTCCCAGCATCTGAGGTTTGTGGGAAATCCCTGGCACTCTCAGCTGGCAGGTGCATCGCTCCACTTGGCTGCTCCTCCCTCTGTCTCTTCACAGGCCTTCCCACTGTGTCCTCTCTCCTCTCCTTACAAGGACAAGGGTCACATTGGATTAGGGCTCATCCTAACAACCTCATTTTAACTTGTTTCTATAAAGACCCTCTTTCCAAATGAGATCTCATTCTGAGGGTTTGGGGCAAGGATTTCAACATATATTTTAGGGTGGAGACATTTCAACCCATAACAATATGGTTTTTTGTTTTTTTTTGAGACAGAGTTTCATGTTGTCACCCTCAGTAGAGTGCTGTGGCATCACAGCTCACAGCAACTTCAAACTCTTGGGCTCAAGCAATTCTCTTGCCTCAGCCTCCCAAGTAGCTAGTCCTACAGGCGCCTGCCACAAGGCCTGGCTATTTTCTTGTTACAGTTGTCATTGTTGTTTAGCAGGCTCAAGCTGGGTTTGAACCCGCCAGCCCAGGTGTATGTGGTTGGCATCCTACCCATTGAGCTATAGGAGCTGCCCTGGTATTTTTGTTTTTGAGAACAAAGTCCAACATCCATTTTCTCAGCCCAAGGGAAATGAGTAGCCTTCTGAACATCTGGCTTCTTCTGCCCCACCACTGGGGCAGACCCAGATGAGAGCCTGTTCTGGGCTCTTTTCAGGAGACCTGTGCAGAGGTGGGATTTGCTCAGTAGTCAGCACTCGGAGCAGAGCTGAGGTTGAGAAAGAGTCTCTATGGGCAGGAAAGGCAGGGCCTGGGAGCAGGGTCTCCAGCATAGGCTGGGTGGGCAGGGTGAAGACAGAGGGTCCTCAGATCTGGGGAGGGGTCAGGCCAGGGGTCAGAGGTGTCAGATTGGGCCACCAAGAAGTTGAATGACAAAGCTGGACAACTGTAGCTCAAGGCTAATAGATCTTTTTTGTTTCCTTAAGAGATGGGATCTTGCTGTGTTGCCCAGGCTGGTCTCTAACTCCTGGCCTCAGCCTGCCAAAGTGCTGGGATTACAGGCATGCACCTGATCTAAATTTTAATTGAGATGTAATTTATATGACATACCATTCATCATTTAAAGGCAAACATCACCCCCAAAAGACACCTAATACTATTAGCAGTCACCTCCAGTCTCCCTACTATAATACTTCCCCCAGTAAACTCTATCTGCTCCCTGTCTGTGTGGATTTGTCTGCTCTGAATGTTTTACACATATATGGAGTCACACGCTGTGTTTTTTTGCCTCTGGACTTTTTTTTTTCTCTTCTTTTCTTTTCTTTTTCTTTCTTTCTTTTTTTTTTTTCTTCCAGTTTTTGGCCAGGGTTGGGTTTGAACCCACCACCTCCGGTATATGCGGCCGGCACCCTACTCCTTTGAGCCACAGGTGCCACCCCCCCGGCCTTTTTCACTTGATGTAATGTATTCAAGATTCATCTGTGTTGTAGCTTAGTGTCTGGGCTTCATCTGTTTCGATGCTGAATAAAATTCAGGGTCTCAATCTCTTGCCCAGCTGCAGTGTGATGATGTCATCATAGCTGCCTGCAGCCTGGGACTCCTGGGCTCAGGCCACCCTCCTGCCTCAGCCTCCCAAGTAGCTGGGACTGCAGGCATGAGCTACTCATGCCTGGCGCATGTCTGCTTTTAAGCATGACATACTGCGAGAATTATGAGGTGGGAGATGTTTGTGTTTATATATGCTGTACGCCTGTGTGCACACACATCTCCCTACATATATCTATCTCCAGATGGGCTCCTTTGGGTAAGTTATTAACGTCTCTGTGTCTTTATCTCCTTATCTGTGAAGTGGGAATAACAGGGCCTATGTGATAGGGTGTCGAGAGGATTACAGGAAATGATAAAACATTTTGAACTGTGCCTAAAAGGTAAAAAACGTCCAGTAAGTGTTAGATACATAATATACAGTAGATAATGTATACTATGTTGCCCTTTGTAAACTACCTAAGATGATTACAGAGAAGGTTGACAACTAAAAGGGTTAAGTACAAGTTAGGAGCTGAAGATATTCAGAGAAACATTATCTGTTATTCTGAACAGGAGCCATCTGCCCGAGCAGGACGCCAGCAAGAAGGCGGGTCGGAGCCTCAGGAGGAGATAGAAAGGAGAGGTGCTCCACCCTGCCTGGAAGTCCCGACGGAGGGACCAGTGTCCAGGGCTCTGGCTGTCCCTCCCCACAGCAAGACCTCTCCCAGGCAAGATGGTGAAACTGAGCAAACAGCTATCCCGAGCTACATGGCTTCATGTCCCCTCCTGACTTGCTGTTCCACTGAGACAGCCTCACTGCTACACCTCCCTGCTTCCTTGCCCCACAGAGGACTGGCCTTCTCCTGGGAAGGAGAACTTGGGAGGGAAGGAAAATCTCGGAAGAGCCTCCGGCCTTCGCCCGTGGTTTTTTGTTCCCCCCTTCATAGTCTCACGATAAAACAAAGTGATTGACTGATTAGGTTAAATAGTGTAAACCCAAGGGTATCTGGGAATCTTTTTTTTTTCTTATTTTTTGGGTAGCAGGGGAAGAAGGTAGGGTAAAATTCTTGTGGGTACCTTTGCAGAGTTCTAAACAGATGGGTGAGCCATATCTAGTTTCCCTTATTTTTTAGCTGAATTTATGAAATTCCCCAGGCAACACTACATTGCCCTGGACAGAGACTTAATTCTGATTCAGGGAGCAATGCCAACTTCTTAATAAAATGACAACAGCTCCTTTTCAGCCTCCTGGAACAGAGCTTAGCTCCTGCTGGCTGAAGATATTGCTGAATAACAGGGGCAGGCAGCAGAATCCGGAGACCAGGTGGCCTGTTGGGGAACAGGCCATAAAGTCAAGAACACAGTCATGGAGGCCAGGTTGTCATAAATCAGAATGGACAGGAATTGTCTGTGTGCTTACCTGACCCTGTCTGTTTGGGCTTGCAGTGAGAGAGATGATTGAATAGTAATAAAATTAACCCCTGAGTTTTGGCATGTATGGGAAACTTTATCTTTTCCTCCCTCTTCCATGTGCTTATCAATTGAAAGAAAAGAAATACTGATACTGATATTGTAACATTGCGCCTGCCATATGTCGCATTCAGTTCTCTGAAAATTCCCTAGAGATACCTTGAAATTGAGGCAGAAATTCTGCTATGGTGGCAATAATTAATGACGATGATCATAACAATAACTAACATTACTTGGGCACTGACTAACCATATGCCCAGCAATGTTCTAAGCACTTTACACCCATCTTCTCTTCTCATCCTAACCACAATTATGAAATAAGTACTACAATTATTTCTATTTTACAGATGAAGAACCAGAGGTTCTGAGAAGATAGATGATTTGCCTAAGCCCACACAGCTGGAGAAGGATGATCATGGATTTAAACTCAGGGTCCTGACTCCAGAGTGGGCATGATTAACCACCAAGGGAAACCATCTTTGTTATTTGCGTAGTACATTATACTGTCACACTCACTCTCTCATTTGTTTCTCAGGAGGACCCATCACACAAAGATAAACTGAGGCCCTCCTGCTAAGCAGCACAAGACCACTTGTTCTCCTCCCCAAATCTCTAATGTCACAGCATCCCTCTTCAGAGATGCATTAACCTAAAATATGAGCAATTATGCACCACTTATTTAAATCACAACACTTACTGCCTCCTGAAACCACACCACCACTGCATTCAACCTGCCCCATAGGAGTTAATCAAGGGAGCAAGTTTATTGACCTGGCTTGTGGGATTAGAATAAGCATGAAACATGACATGCTGTTAATGAATATGCTGGTTTCTAGCAAAGGCAAATTCCATAGTTAAAACTTTATTAATTCAAACCACAAGAGCCCATAATACATGACCTTTTAAATACCCAAGCTTGGGTTAGCCAACATTTTCACGTAAAGAACATAACACTTCTCATCAGCTGAAGAACCTATTGCCCTGAATCTTCTATAATTGTGACTTAATCATTATAAAACAAAGCAAAACAGTCAAAACAAAAACCCAAACTCACTGGAAAAAATTTTTAGAGGAAAGCCAGACTGTTAGGAACATTTCATTTGAGTACAGGTGATTTTGTAAGGGGACCTGGACATATGGCCGCTCCCCCATCTTCTTCCACCTATAATCTGATTCTAGCTGGGGTTGGGGCCCATCCTGCCCTGGCTACAACCTGGAACATAGCCTATGAGAAGCAGGATCTTGGACAGCTCTGGGAAGCTATGACTCAGGGGTAGGAGGCAGCACGAAATTCTGGTCATAGTTCCCAGAGTCCATAGAACTCATACAATCCTTGTACCTTCTCTTATTGGTGCTCCGTGGACAAGTGAAAGCCGATCCTGAGAGCTGCTCTGCATAAAGATTGTAGGGGCAGACCTGAGGATTATTCTGAAACAAAACAGCCAATAATTTCATTCCAATCTGGAAAGCATCCCATCTTCCCACCAACCAATTCATAGGGGACCCTGCCTTGGATGGGTATGTTCTGGACTGCTGTGCATGACCATTTCCCACCTGTATATGCTTTTTGTAATAACTTTTCATTTTTCATTTCAGATTAATATGAGGGTAAAAACAATTAGGCTATGTTTGTGTTTGCTGGTAAAGTCCCTGTTGTAGTTGTGTCCCTCACCCAGGAGATGTGCCATATACCCTTTCATTATGCCTATTAGGTGACAGCATTCCAATCGCCCTCCCTTTTCCTCTATCCCCCTTTATTCATCCCTCCCCTGCCCCAACTCAAATTTTAATGTGACTTTCCTCCTGATTATAAAAAGTAATATATGCTTATTGTAGAAAATTTACAAAATATATATCAACATTATCATAATACATTGGTGTTTTCCTTCATTCTTATCCTCCAAAATGGGGTTCTTATGATACATGTAATCCTGTAATAATCAGGCCTTTTTTTTTTTTTTAAGGAAACACTATATCATGAGCATTTTTTTATGCCATGAAACATGCTTCAAAAAGTCTTGAGAAAATTTCTGCTTACCATATTTTTGCTGTTGTAACCAACACTAGTATGAACATCTTTGTGCATATGTTTTTAAAGTACCTTATTATGGGCCAGGTGTGGTGGTTCATACCTGTAATCCCAGCACTCTGGGAGGATTGCTTGAGCTCAGGAGTTCGAGACCAGCCTGAGCAAGAGGGCGATCCATTTCTACTAAAAATAGAAAAGCTAGCTCTGCATTGTGGCAGGCACCTGTAGTCCCATCTACTCAGGAGGCTGAGACAAGAGGATCCCTTGAGCCCAAGAGTTTGAGGTTGCTGTAAGCTATGATGACGCCATGGTACTCTACCCTGGGTGATAGAGTGGGACTTTGTCTCAAAAATAAAAAAAAAAGTACCTTATTATTTTATTATCATTGTCATATGCTGCATTATCTTACACTGTTTAAGGAAATTATAAGGAAGTCCCCTTACCTCCGGACTTTGGGGATCCTCCTAGATGTCCTACAGTTAGTCTAATTTGGGTTTGGTACTTTGCCATAAGTAATCACCAAACCAATTTTAACTTTTGTATTGTCACTGTTCTCTATCCCTGTTGTCCTAATGACTGTGAAACTCCTAAACAGATCCTAGGCTAGATTAGAAGACCCCAGGTGGGTGGAGGCACTGTGAGCTGAAAGCTATTCATGTAGGCATAGGATTCAGAGCTCTCCAATCACTATACTCCCTCATACCTGTCCTTTTGGCAGGGAACCTGGGCAGCGAGGGTCCTCCGAAGCACATTCATTCCCAAGTCCAGAAATGTACTGCATATGACAAAGACACAAATGTCACCATTAATTGGATTTAAAAAGCATTTTGTAATACTGACATTCTACAAAGGTAAAAATGTTTGCATGGAAATAAGTTCGTGTATAATGTTCCATACATAATACCCTTGCTGTATCTTGGCATGTGAACCACTTAGGAAAGACAATATGCTTTCTGTGAATTTTAAAGACTTCCAATTAATCAGAAGAGTACTGGATATTGCATAGACTTCTCAGCCTTAGCAGTGCTTGACTGATTTGTGGGCTTGTTTTCAATCATTCCATACCAAGAACAGGTTCTTTAATTCTGGTTCCATCTGAGATTCCTGACAGGGAGCCCAGGCATCACCTCCACTCCAGATTATCTTTCTGGGGGGCCTAGTTTGCAACCTCCCTGAGCTTGAGGCTTCATTTCCCTTGCCTACTCTGAGGGGTGGGCGAAAGCAACTGGGAAGGGGTATATGGATTCATTCTGACAGCAAAACCCTTGAGAGAAAGTTCTCCAAACTGTCCTTGCTATAGGCAAAGCCTAAACTGCCTGGCTCCTCTATGGAGCATATGTGTGTTTATTCATTGATTGGTTGATTTATATGTATGTGGATATATGAAAATGAAATTTGAAGGTATGAGTGGCTTCCAGAAGTGCCAGCCCAGAGTCTTTTCCCAATGGCACAATGGAGCCTACTCTGCCATCTCTTAACTTTATATCCAGAGGAAAAACGTTAATGGGCTTTTTAACAAGAGAATCACAGGGAAGCACTGGAATATCTCCTTGTATACTTAACACATCTATGAGTTCTTGTTCATTGTCTGGCTTCTTTGCCAGCTTGTAAACTCCATGAAGGCTGAGACTATAGAAGGCCCATAGAAGGCACTCAATAGATAATCTGTTGATTTATTTAGTTTTTCACTTAAAGCCAGTTCTAACATGCTGCTGTGAGTGGGGGGTAGCACCCCCTTTGCTCTAACTTAAATACCAATTGATTTTAGCTCAGCATAATGAGAGTAAGTCTTGTTCAGTGAGTGAAATGCCACCATCTGAGCACATCTCCTTAAAAGATGTAAGAAGGATGGATGTAGGTGGAGGGGAGGCCCTCCAGAGTTCCTGGAGGCATGGAGATGTAACATGCTTGGATGTGTGAGCAATGATCAGGCCAACATCTCTCCATATTTGGAAGTAATATCAAATGTGAAATGTTATGACCTAGAAAGCAATAGAAGTGAATTTTTTTGCCTTTAGACACAATTTGTGTATATTTAAAATTTTATCATCATAAGAAATATCAAATTATGTGCAGGTTTGTTTGCAGCAGCATGCAGTTTGGAATGCTGTCTTTGAGGAAATGGCAGAGATCACCCAGCATTCTGATTCTCCACTGAATATAATTTTCTTCTCTCAAAATGAATCTCATGCTCATCATCCACGAGATTGAATTTGAGCTGTTGAGAATTGGTAATAAATCCAAATATCTTCAATTGTGTGACATGGAATTTTAGACCAACCTATGGCTGAAGCCACTGAATATTACAGTGCCTTCACTCCGTTCTTTGCAGCGTTGTTTCTGCCAGAGAGGAAGGAAGGTTGGAGTACAGCTAAAGTTCCCGGCAGGCACCAGCAGGTTTACTTATTAACCTTCTCTATTCTTTGGCACTGCTGGCCTCTGAATGGAGTCCAGGGTTATATGTGGATTTGGAATAAGGAAAAAGAGATTTAGTGTATGTGAGCCTGAAGCAGTTGACTCAAACTATGCTTTAAAAAATAGAAAAAAAAAAAAAAAAAGTAGGAAGTACAGCTGGTGGTTTGGAAAGGAGCCACCCAAGCACCCAGAGGTGTGAGTTCTGAATCCATTTCTCAATCTTAGCTGCAGCACATTGGCTAAAGGGAGTGGTGGTGGTGGTGGTGCAAACTGCTGAGTCACTATCAAATCAGTTAGCTTTTCTAATCCTCTGAGAGAAAAATTACAGATGAATTTATTAGAGCTTTAAAATGTCACGTTCCTCACTGCTAAAGGCATCTGACTTGAGGGAGCCGTATTCAGTAGCTGCCTTCTCCAGGCTTTCAGTTTAAGGACAGACTCTGAACTCTGATTTTATCAGCTGTGAAAGTCCAAGGTTTGATTCCAGCTGGTTCAGTGACTATCCTTATCCATCTTCTACAAAAATAAAATTAAAAAATCTAACATTAAACAAGTATATTTGTATATTTTCTTTGGTTCCGATTTCTGATAATTTGATCCAACATAAAAATATGACTTCATTTCTTTCCAAGGGAATTATATCGTACTTTCTTAAATGAAAGAATAAATTACTCAACTCCATGTGACTTTAGTCCATCAGTTCTTTGGCAGCTTAAGAGTATACAGCTTTTTAATTCTCACCTGGTCCCCAGGATATCATTTACTTGTCAGAGTAGTTTTATGAGGTGCTTTCTCCTGACTCTGATTCTATGTAACACCTGATGGGATGAGCAGATGGTGCACCTTACTTCCTTTTACTGGGCATGAAGGAAAGAGAGGAAAGTCAGGCCAGCGATGGAAACAACTGCTAACTTTTTTTTTTTTTTCTTTTAATTCCTGTAAAAAAAAAGTCCAGTATTTCTAGATAACGTTGATGGCAGCACAAACTATAGATGGGTAGAGTAATGTGCAGGTTATGGCAGTAGGCTGAATATTGGCCTTGAAAGTTATCTATGTCTTAACCTCTGGAACCTGTGAGTATCACCTGATATAGTAAAAGAGACTTTTGAAGGTGTGATTAAGTTAAGAATGGTGAGATGGGGAAATATCCTGATTACCTGGGTGCATTCTTATTGTGTCCTTTCAAGAGGGAGGTAAAAATTTGACTACAAAAGAGGAAAAGGTTATGTGAACACAGAAGCAGAAATTCAAATGGTGTACTTTGAAGATGGGGAGGGGGTCCTGAGCCCAGGGATGCCGGCAGCCTTGAAAAGCTAGAAAAGGCAGGGAAACAAATCTCCCCTGGAGTTTCTAAAAGGAACCAGCATGCTAACATCTGACAATCGGCCAGAACTAGTACAGACTTTGGACCTCCAGGACTCTAAAAGAATAATTTTGTTTTGTTTTGTTTCAAGTCAACAAATCCATGGCAATTTATTACAGCAGCAACAGGATATTAATTATGTAGATGAATGGGTTGCATCTCTGACTATCATCAGAATCTCTCTGGAAGCTTGTTAAATAGAGATCCAGAGCCATCAAATCAAGGTTTGGTGATGGGTTCCAGAATCTGCTCTTTATCTTAAAAATGAGGAAACCAAGGCTTGGAGAAGTGAGGCAATGTACCAAAAAACATATTGTATGTGTATATTCCATTTAAAATTTAATGTTATCTTTTGAGTTTTCTTCGCCTAGCAGTGCTTTTGTGTAAATGTGATTTCATTTGAGGATTTGTGTTGACATATCTATTAAAATTAACAAATAAAAGATGAGAAACTTTTTTAAAAATTATGTAATGTTTATTGATTAGAATGAGTATGATACAATCTGGCTTTCTGTGTTTGAATCCCTGCCCTCTAGAGCTAACCTTTCCTTGTGGAGATTAGACAGCAGGCTGGGAAGAATGCCTTTGAAATTTAGAACAAAGACCTGCATGCAATTTACATTGGTGTGAGGGTGCTGTGCATAATAAGTTGCTCAAACATTACAGCAGGGTAAGATTGGAGATATAATTTATTTATAATTGGTAAGGATGTTTCTAACCCCTGCTGAACTACCTCGTGTGATTTTCACGAGAAAACAAAGTTTTATGTATTCTGTCTTCTAAGATTTCAGCTACTACTATTGGCACAATGACTCCCATGCCCTTCTATTCTTCTAGGCCTGCCCACTTCCTTGAGATCCAGATCCAAACACCCAACCACCTTCTGAGTAACTCCATTTGGCTGTCCTTCTAGTAACCTAAATGTGGCTGAAACACTCTTGGACTGTGGAACACGCAGGGTTCTCTGTCATGCTATGCCCCTGCATGCACCATTGCTCTGGCCCCACCCTTCTTCACTTAACCAATTTCTACTCCTCTCTTTAAATTCAGCTTAGCAACAGCTTCCTTCAGGAAGTTTGCTTTTGACTTTATGCAGCCCAGATTCAGTTCCTTCTCCTATATTAATCCGTGACATCATGCATTCTCACATAATATTTGCAGAATGAAAGCATTAGAGTATACTCTCAAGCATTAAAGGTAAAGAAACAAACTCTATTACACTGGGGCATTGAGTCTTTTCAGGATTCTTATCAATTAGGGAAATGTTTAGTTCTTCAAATTCATCAGTAAGACATTCCCTGCATTTTGGATAGAAGCCTGGGGGAGACTCTGGCCCACCTGGCTGGAGCCAAGATTCTGGGCAGTTCTATGGAGGTCCACATGGATGTGTTGGGCACTGATGTAAGCCTGGGCTGGGCACTAGGCACAGTGTTAGACCCTGGGGTTGTATCTTTTTCCCCTGACCTTGAGACACCACTTTAGTAGAAGCCACTACAGATTCTCTTTGAGCCTGGGTTTTGGATTCAGACAAACCCAGGTTTTAATCCAGTCCCCATTAGCTATCAGTAGTGACCTTGAGAAAGTTAGTGTCTTTGTTCCAAAGACTTAGTGTCTCTGAGCTTTATTTTCCTAACTGGTTAAAAAGAAACAAGAATGTCTATGTCCCAGATTTATTTTGAGGATTGCACCCAATAGTACATAACCCACACATATTTTTTCAATTGATATTAAATAAAAAGAAGGAATTATTTCCTAGAGGAGGTGTTAGGGCTTCTACTAGCTAAGAGCTGATTCTAAGCCATGAAATAAATGAATAGATTAATCGGTCTGCTGGAAGCAGTGCAGGAATTTGCAGCAACAGGAATGTATCAATACCGTAAGGGATGTAGTGAGAAATTTGTTTGTCCATGGTGAAGGGGAGCCCTTAGGATGTCTCCAAATTCCCAAGACAACATTTGAAACAAACAAAGGCATGAGATGACCAATAAGAGCTTCATCTCTTTCCTTTACCACCTCTCCCTTGTGCCTCAGCCGCCATCATGCCCAAAGACACCACCATGAAGCTTCTAAACATAGGGCTTTGGAACGGAGTCTCCCTGAGGTTTTTCCAACTCTGACAGCCAGGAGTTCTCAGAAGCTTCCAGAAATTCTGGCAAGCTTTCTGAAAAAGCCACAGTAAACTTGCCAGATGGGGTTTCTTACCTTCAACTCAGCCATTTTCCTTCTGCTGCAGGCGTGATGTCTTCAGAAAACCCAGGCTTAGAGAGAATATGAAGTCAAAATACTTCTGTTTCACATTCCAACCACTCTCTGGGTGGTTTTTGTCCTCACCTTTCACTGTGCCTGCCTGGTCAGCAGGTCACTCAAACTAGTATTGCCTAACTGACACACAGGGAGAAAGTCCACAAAGCATCTTTCTTAACTGTGCACACATTTGCTTTTGGCTTTTATACAGGACGTTTCTAGTTATGTTTGCAGAGCCCTGGCTCCTCTTCACCTGAAGTAGAGACTGGCCAGTTAAAAGGAAGCCTATTATAAGAGGTGGAGTATTTGAAGCAATCTGGGAAAAGAATTTTGGCAGTTAGTGCTAGGAAGGAACAGAGAAAGAGAAAAGTGCTCACTGTCCTGGAGAGCAGTAACAAAACAACCCAGCTGTTTATCAAGCTCTGGGTAAGATGTTTACACACAGCTACCTGAGGACAAAGACTGGGACTGACAGCTCACTGCAGGTTCCTCCCATGAATGAGCTGAGGTTCTTGGGCCTGAAACATAAACTGAGGTGGTTACTGTCGCTCCATAGTGTTCGTATAAATTATCTAAGTTTTTTTTTTTCCTAATGCCTTTATCTCTCTAAAAACATACCAAGGCCTTACTTTTCAGCCACCTTCTCTAAGACTTCCCTGTCTTTCATCTTGGCTACTCTCTTTAGTTACTGACAGGTAGCAACTTCATGGCCAATGGTATTCAGGAAGAAAGAGGATATGTGTATTTCGAGTGCCTGTTTGTGTCAGATATTTCCACAGACATCACCTTATTTAATTCCTCAAAAACATTCTTGTAAGTTAGGCATTATCACAACTCAAGTGCAGCAGACCAGGAAGAAAATACTGTAGAACCTCTGTAAATTGGCCACCCAAGGGACTGTAACAAACTGGTCAACGCACAAAGGTTGTCAACGTGAGGAACTAGGCCTTAGCAGAAATGGGGTGTGTCAAGTCTATGAAAATTAGGTCAACTTAAAGAGGTGGTCAATGTAGGGAAGTAGTTAACTGTGGAGGTTCTGATACCAGAACTTTGGATTCTCTCCAGGTTGGCTCACTAAATCTGATACTCGTGTTTCAGGTTCTTGGTCTGGTGATTCGAAGAACGAATCGAAGGACCACAGATTAGTGGTAAGACAGGATTTTTTTCACAGAAACAAAAATTACAACTTACAAAAAAACAAAGTTCTTGGCAGAGAGAACCCAGGAGGAGAACAAGCTCTTCTGCTCCCTCTTCGAGGTCTGTCCTCAGGTTCTCTGCTCAGGGGTTTATATAGTTGCAGGGGGTTGTTTTGCCCTAACTCAATGTTGACTTTTAGGGTCTTCTTCAGTTACAGCCAGTTGTTCAATCAGTAGTAAGGTGCTGGAACTCCCAGGCCCTGGAAACTCACATGAGGAATAGCAAGGCATCATGAAATTGACCAGCCAGAAGTGTAGGGGGAGGAGATAGTAAGGTGCCAAAGTCTCCCCCACAGGTGTCCCGCCCTTCCAGCAAGCTGGTTCCTCCTGCCGCTGCAGCATCAACACGCCAGGGCTAAGGCTCAGGTCGTGGTGCCACCTGTCCTGCATCAGTTCTACTATATAAATGACTAAAGTAGACTAGGTGATTTTTCAAAATAAGACAAATTTTCAATTTTTAACTGTTGGCAAGTAGAAAAAAAAATGAGAGAATAAAAAGAAAACCATTGTGGCAGCTTGCAAAACAACCCCCCTAGTTAAATCTGGCTCAAATTACTGACCCACAGAATTGTGAGCAAATAGCATGGTACATTTTACACTGCTAAGTTTTGAGATGGTTAGTTAAGCCACTAAGAACCACTAAGATGGTTAGTTAGATAGATAACTGATACAGTCATGCAGTCAAAAATCCTATGTGCAGTTTTAAAATGGCTATGGGCTGTCTCTTTGAGAACCTCTGCTTTGGACAAATGGGTCTAAGCACTTCTAGAGGTCCCCCAGGCTCCAGTGTACTGCAGGAACAGCAGACTACTTTGTCTATGCTAGCACAGAATGGGCTAGACCAAAGTGTGTGGGGGGGGTGTATGTTGATAGAAACAAGTGACTGGTCAATAGCAAACTGTATGGATTGATGCCGGTAGACTGGGCAGCTGATGGGACATTTCAGCATATATCAGCACAAACAGATGACATTGTGGTATTGTATAAACTTCTCTGGAATTTATATGCAACCTGGGAGGAAGGGGGTTGAAGACCCCAGCTTTATTGAGGCTAAGTTTTCACTAATCCTGCTATGCGCAGACCCAAAATAGAAAGTGAACTCTTGCATATCTAAGCTTGAGTACCTTGGGTCTTGAATCTTTATTGATACCGGACGGTAGCATTTGAAGGTTAGAAAAAAAAAAAATGAATAAGAGCCAATGAAAGACAAAGGAAAAGGTTTATTCCTTTCTTTTTCATAAACTTTCTATGCTCTTTCCACTGAACCAGATTTAAGGGAAGATTTAAGAGGCACTTTAGTTCTTTCCAAAGGTGTGAGAAGTTTCTGAAGGAGTATGAAAGTGATAATGGATCCTTGACTGGATGAAAATTACTTTGAGGAGCCTGAAAATATTTAAAATTGCATAAAATCTATTACCGAACTTTAGGGATTCCTCCTAAATGGGTTAATTTTACTTCCGGTCTTTTTCTCATTTTGTAACAGTGATTTGCTGCAGGCATTTGCTTTGTAGGTACCATGTATCAGGCACTGTGTGGCACATACAAGGGGATATGAGAATTTAGAGAAACTCTGGTACAGATAGTTCTGATTCTGTGTCTAATGGCCTTCCATTTTAATTACCATAATCATACGTACACTTACTTAACCATTTTTGAGGAACATTACAATTTAATATGATAGGGAAGAGCTCAGGGTGCTAGGAAGGAGAGTGGGGGCACCCAGCACAGACTGGGAAGGGCAGAGGAAGGCTTCCCAGAGGAGCTAGTATCTGAGTCATGTCACATAGAATAAGAGTTGGGGCTCAGCACCTGTAGCTCAGTGAGTGGGGCACCAGCCACATATACCAGAAGCTGGCGGGTTCAAGCCCGGCCTGGGCCTGCTAAATAACAATGACAACTGCAACCAAAAAATAGCCAGGTGTTGTGGCGGGCGCCTGTAGTCCCAGCTACTTGGGAGGCCGAGGCAAGAAAATTGCTTAAGCTCAAGAGTTTGAGGTTGCTGTGAGAGCTGTGATGCCATGGCACTCTACCAAGGGTGACACAGTGAGACTCTGCCTCAAACAAACAAACATAAAAAAAGAGTTGGATACAAAGGGCTTTGAGCAAAAGAACAGTGTGCAAAGATAGAAAAGGGGGAGTAGAGTTCATTCACTAAAGGGTGCTTAGAGTGACATGACTGAAATTGCAGCATGGAGGGGGTCTAGTGAGGGAAGGCTTCTGGGGAAGTTGGGGAACTAGAAGGAGCCTCCTAGACAGGGTGACCAGCATTCAAAGACAACCAGTGGAAGGGAGCAGGTTGTGTGCAGGGGTAAGTCACACACACAGTGGACCAGAGCAGGGTCACCATACCAAAGCTGGAGGCAACAAAAACAAAGTGGCTTAAAATGAGGCAGAGAAGGATGGAGTCTGTGAACTAAAATGGGGAATGTGTGAGGCAGAGAAACTGGGAGACAGCAGGACTTTGGAGATTCCAGGTGTCTGCCTCTCCCACATAGGAGGTTTAGTCTCTGCAGAAGCTCCAGAAGCCAGATGCCAGAGAGGGAGTAAGACCTGCCCAGTAAAGAGTGCACCCAGTAAGTACAATCAGTAGTGATGAAACCTCCCACTACCTTTCCAGAATGCTATTAGCATGTGTTTCATGCTCCAGATAGGAGACTAGAGGATTCTCCTCTAGGACAGTGGACTGTAAATATTGTGTATTTGGATAAGTAATTATTAAGTTAAAAAAATATAATCTTTCAAGAAATGCTTCCTTTAATGAGGTAGATATCCCTGCCTTTAATTCCTATGGCTATGAATGAATAACTCTTATTTCTAAAATGAGAAAGGATTCATTATCATTTCAACCTATTTTTTGTTCTTATGGAAGTACGTATTGAGAAAATTTGTTCACATACATTAATAGGTATGAATGAAAAGAATTTTGTTATATCACTCACTGCAGAATTAAATATTAAAAATCACACAGTAATTCATTCAGTAAAATCATGAAGCATTTTTTTTAATAATCTGTCAGTCAACAACTCAATTAGGTTCTTTTAATTATGCTGAAAGCAAATAATTGGAAACCTGATTAGAAAAAGCTTCATTACCCACCTGCTGGAATAATTTATTTTAATTATTATATTTCTCCTTAAAGGTGCTTCATCTAACTCATTTAATCAGAAAGGACTGGGGAAATAAAATGTTAATTTTATATACCTTTGCCTGTATAATTATTTTTGATAAACATGGGTTTTTTTCTTTTGGTATCTTGATAGACCAGGCAGAAGCTTTGCCAGGACAGAACATGCTGCAAACTTGCATATTTCTTACCAAAGCTCTCTTGCTTTGGTTTCAGTAACTCCACATTAAATTAAAAAAAAAAAAATAGTAATTGTGGGAATGGAACATAATAAAAGAAATAGAGAAGGTGCCAAAAATACATATACACATTTTTAGAAAGTAAAAAACTGCGTTAAGTTTGTAATAGTCCAGTCATGTTTGGCTTCTGCAATTGTAAGAGGTGCTCAGTGTGACTTGTATTCATCTTTTGTCATTGGTATGTATTATTTTTGGCACCCTCTGTATTTAGAGTTGTTCTTTACTTGGTACCCTGAAGACATTTAAGCCCGGGGTGATATATCAGAGTACAATTGTATGGTCCCTTTACTATAGCTGGAAAAAGGTGACTGTGAAAGTAGACGTGGGATGTAGGGACTAGTACCGAGCTGCATTCACAAGCAGATCAGTTTTAACGAAGATACACATATGGAAATTGATGATCTGGAAAATGATTCCCTTAAAATTATCTGTGCTTATATAACTCTTAGAGGGTATACTTATACCCATCCCAACTTGAGATACTGACCCACACCAAGAAAGTGAAAAATGTTACATCCAGGGAGGTGGAAATTGTTACAGGATAATGTGAAGCACAGTGTGACAGGCCTACAGAGCAGTTGCTCCAGAATGGAGTTAGATAATAAAGAACTCCATACAAATATCTCCAAGAAGAATATGGAACTGATGGAATTACCTGATATACTCGATGGCGTGGAGCAAGGTTTTACAATTTGGTTGGAGTTTAGGGTTCCATTCTTTACCAGTACTTATGGATGACCTTGATAAAGCTCAATGGTTAGCTAGTTGGGAAAACAACATTGGTACCAAAAAGGAGGTGTGTATAAATGGCAAGGCACTGATGAGAAACAGATATACCTGGATTAGAAATAGATACACCTAGAAAGAAGAAAGGGCAGTAATAAAAATGACAGCAGTATATCAAAGACAAATATTTCCTGCTATCCAATAGAAGGTAGGACAATCACCTTGTGTTCACCTTAGACTGTGTAGCCTTGAGAAGGGGAGGGGTGGCTCAGTTCAGTAAGGTCAGATCATGTGCAGGCAGCTGTTCTCAAGTACAGCATCTACAATCTATATTCTCCACTTTTTGGTGAGCTTATTAGTCTTTCTCAAAGGCTAGATCCTAACTACCTGCATCAAAATCACCTAGTTTTCTTGACAAAACCCCCAAAGCCTGGCTCTGTCTCATACAAATTGAGGATGGGTTGGCAGTGTGGGAGAGAGATGAAATCCTGGAGTCTGCATTTCAAGCAAGCAGATCCAGGGGATTTTTATACACGTTTGAGTTTGAAAGGCAGAGTTTTAAGTCCTTAAGTGGAGATGCAGATTAACTGTAACTGAGGTCTGATCCCTTTTTTGTTATGGAGCAGTCCCCTGGACTCTAGCTCCAGATATTTTGCATAAGCAAACATACTGTGGAATGTTTGACACCCAGGGCTAGATTTCTTGAGCCCTTCCTTTTCCATCACAGTGATTGAGCTCAGGCTTGAGACTATGGAGAAATGAATTTTTAATTTCCTTCTTCTTTCTCCAAAACAGTATCCTCTGAATTTAAACAGATACTAAATCAATGCAGACATCCTGTTAGACCTTCAAACTTCTTAAAATAGGATGCTATCTATGCTTTAAAAAATCCAATTAAACCACCATCTATGAAATACCCACAAAAGGTCCTACCTCTATGTTGGGTGCTAGAGCACAACACTATTGAAATGAAGACTCAAAACCTCTGATTATGACCCAGCACATCAGTTCCATGAAGCCCATTTTCAGAATGGACAGAAAAACAACTAGTGTTAAGACATTTGGATTATTATGAATGGTTCAAGTTTGGTGAATTCCATGAACCCAAGTTAAAGTTAGTATGGATCAATCCCTTTAAGAGCAGCTTTTCTTACAGCATTATAGTGGAGATTTCTTTTCTCACCCATGGCTATAGGTTCATGACTGAGGAACCTATATCAAAAGGCAGATTAACAAGAGAAAAAGATGCTTATTTAGTATCAGTTTTGGGTGATATGAGAACCTTAAGAAATGAAGACCCAAAGAAAGAGGGAAACCTGTGTATTTGTATGAATAGTCACATAGAGGTATGATTGCAGGACAAAAGGATTTGTTCTAATGGTAATACACTGGGGGAAATGTAGCAAGGCCTGTTTTTTCAGAATCTTCTTGGTGTCCGTATGTCTTCAAGGATAAAGGGTATTTCTGAAATGAAGGTTCTATGACCCATTTCAGATAAACATCACCTAGGTATTATGGTCTGCATTAGAGAAGGGGTGAGTGACTGTCTTGCTTCTGCTGTTTTCTCAAATAGTAGAGTGCTTTATTTGGGGGTAGTGTGTCCTGAACCCTATCAGCATTAAGGTGGAAAGACTAGCCCAAATACATAGTTGAATTCCCACTAAGGTACTATCCACCCAAGGAACAGATAAGTGGCCACATATATGCCTTTACATCTGGTTACCTCCACAGGACATGAGAATATTGGTTAGAGTTCTAAATCACAACAGAAATTTTTCTCTATTGCTACCAACTTGTCCCATCAAGAAAGTAAGAAAATTAAGATTCAAGATTTAATTAACACTTTAAAAAATAAAAGCAATTTTAATGAGTTCTCAGGAAGTCTTAGCAAAAATTAATGTTCAAAAACAATTTTTTTAAAACCCAAGCTAATAATATTTGGACAAAATGCCTTATTTTGCTGCTACTAATAAGCAAAATTGTTGGGGTGGGGGTGGGGGAGGGGTCCCAGCTCCTTGAACCCAGTTGATCTGGTTCAATTACTCACCTGAGCTAAAAAGCTCAACCAAGGCATGGTGGTAATTGAAAGCAAAAATGAATGGAAACTGGAAATAAAACTAAAGCAGCTCAGGCAGCTTGGAAAGAAAGCAAAGTAACTTGCACAAGTTTCAGGGTAACAAGGAGAAATTTTATTTAGGAAGACAAAAGAGAAAGTTTAGAAGTGGGTCCCTCTCATCATGGAGAAGGTGAGAGCGACAGAGATACAAAGGGCTTTGCCAGTGCCTGGGTATAAATAAATACTCTCTTGGTTTGAAAGAGATTGCAAGTCTTCCATTGGCCTCTCTGTGCCTCAAGCCAGTTTTGCCCTTTTCTATTGGTCATTGTCTCTTTCTTTTGGTTATCGGTTATGGAGCTTACTTCATATCCACATTCTTATGGACCCTCCACCCTTCCCTCTCCTCCCCCTTGAAGCCCCTTTCTTAGTACACCTTATCAACAAAATTACCTTATTAAAAAAATTGTTTTCCTTAGGAAAAAAACATAATTCAGTAAATCAAACCTGGGAGGAAGAAGAAATAGATTTGAGGAATAGTATTCCTCAATACTGTTCATTTTTCCAGATTGAACTTGGGTAACTTTTTTAATAAGGTAGAAAATAAAAAAAATTGGGATAATTCTTTTTCTTAATTAAGGGAAAGAAAGGAAGAAAGGAGAGGGAAGGAAAGGGTTTTTGATTTATTTCTTAAAGGAGTATAGAAAGAGCTTTAGCTGGGTTAGCTCTTTGTGTAGCATTTAGTTTCCACTTCCTAATTGTGCAGCCTCTGCTGAGACACACTTGTGACAAATTCCACATACAGATTAAGATGTGCGTGGCTCTTTCTTTATGTCAAAAAGAAACCAGGGCTATAGCTTATTAAGAGAAGAAGGAAAAAAAGTCTGGAGAACAGTCTAGCTGATTAAAACTGCTTTTAAAATTCTTTCCCAAATTCCCAAGACTGCCTTTTCAAAGCACTCTCTAACATTATTTATATCCTCTTTAGCATACCTTGATTCTCAAAGTACTTCTGAAATTTAAAATGAAATAGAAAAATTTTCCCCAGCTTTAAAATGAGAAGCTGAAACTACACATTTATTATTATTGTTTTTTAATGTGAGCATTCACATGTGTGGAGACCTGCAGCAGAGCCAGAGAAAAAACATGGGTGATAAAAGTGTTGAATCAATTAGTTTTAAGATACTAATTTATATACTAAAGAACTTAGTACAGAGAGAGTTAAGCAAAAAAGATGGGTTAAAAAAAAAGTAATGATGAACAATTATGCATACACACACGCGCACACACACACCACCCCCAAAAAGCCTTTGAGTGATTATGAAATCCAAGAATCCTAGTTCATAATTCATGTAAATGTGTTGCTGTGGAACTTATTTTTACTTCTCTCCATAAATATATTGTTGACACAAGAATAATATTCTTAGTTTTCTGACTATAAATAAGGGACATTTCAGGAGTTGACTTTTCCTTAGAAAACAAACAAACAAAAAACAACAGGAGGCTATAAATCTCTTACTGACCTTGTGGAGATCTTAGATTTTACCATACCTATTTTATTTTCCAAATAAAACAATGATATCAGAGACAGCTGCAACCTAAAGAGTGAAGGAGCTGTCAATTTTTCACGGAATTCTTCTTTTCTGGTACTGCTGTTCTCCATGTATTATTAATCTGTATTTATATTTAATTCCAGCTATTAGTCCGCCTCTTCTAGCCACTAAGCCATTTGCAAAGGAGAGAAGAGGGAGACAAGGTTGCTATTATTAGGCATCCCTATGTGTGATGAGGGTGCAGACAATTAAATAACACCATTTTGTGTCTTTGAAAATGACAGAGATTGTTTGGGGTGGACAACTCAGAGCTGGTTAACAGAACCTTTCCCCTCAAAAGAAGGTAAAACAATAGAGATACATTTTTGAAGTACTTAATTAAGACTTCAGCAACGAGTGTGGGAAAATTACAGACCCATAAAAACCCTCCAGTTCCAGGCAGGAGTAAATTTTCTCTGCAGTACTCCGTCAGTGCTCATTTAGAAACATTTTGACAATATCTCATATTTCCACAGTATGTATGGATTTTACAATAATCCATAAACAGGGACAGAAAGGTGAGGAACAGAGAAAATGGGGACAAAGTGTGGACTATCCATGTTGTCCCTTCTTTCATTTTCATTAAAGGGAGAGGCTGACAGGCAGTATTTTAAGATGATCTTGTTAAAAGACATTAACAATCAAACACAGCAAAAGGAAAGCTGTGAAAAACTGCCACTGCTTGCTCGCTCTTCCAAAGGAGGAATGTAATTCAGTCATAATGAAGGTTCTTTAATGTTCCTCCCCCAAATCTTTTTCGATCAGGAAAACCTGGAATCTGTAGGCAGGAAAGATAATCACATTAAGTTTCAATAATGAAAAGTTCAAATGCTAACAGTAATTCTTTCCATATTTTTCATTTTTGTGTATAAGCCTGTTGCTACTTAAAGAACTAGTTTTCTGTAGTTTTTCTCAAAAAAAAAAAATGTAAGATTAAAAAGATACTCTATCAAAATGAAAAATATTTGTCAACAAACTGGTGGCAGTATCATCTAAAGCAGAAAAAGGTGAATCTCATAATACTTACCTATATATTTTTATATAAATTATTTGTATTGTGGCAGACTCTGGACATACACTTGTGGAGACCCAAGAAAATGATATTCTTCTATTATTTTATAATGTAACATTATTCCTGGATTCTCCTTGTTTCTTAGACCCTTATTTTCATTTTGTTTTGATTTTCTCTTTTTGCATTTAATGAGAAAATCAATTGTTTGTGCCTATACAGTGCTTTCCCCAATTTTTTTTAACCATTCGTGGAAACAAATGTGGAAATCACCTGTCCAAATTTAACTATACATTATATCAAGAAAAGATAAATACCAACCTGATTACCTTCTCTTAAAAAGTATCTCTTCTCTATAACCTGCAAGAAACAAATAAAGATTTTAAGGACATATTTTTGGACACATCCCTGGAAAAAGTCACTAAGTGTAATGGTCACTAATAGGAATAAAAGGAGTATCCAAATTCAGGGTCTTTTTTTTTTTTTTAAGAGACAGAGTCTCCTTCTGTTGCCCTTGGTAGAGTGCCGTGGTGTCAGAGCTCATTGCAATCTCCAGTTCCAAATTAAGGGTTCTTTAAATAGCCATAGACATTTAGTACAATGAGTTAAAAATCTAGTGTTAATGAGATCAGGATTATGGGAGTTATTTCCATAAGGCCTGCCTTATTCCAAAAAGCATTAATGACAGATTGAAAAAAATAAATGAACAACAAAAGCAACTAAATAATGATGAAATGATGTAAGATCCCATTCACTTCTTTGAGTATGACAGCAAATATGACTCCTCAGTTTACTAACAGTCTGCTCCAGAAGGTACCAAACAGAATCCATAAATAAAAACAAAGTGCCTGCGTGTTACAATAGGCAAGAACTATTAAATATTTCTTAAAGAGGAATCTGCTTAATGTGCCAAATCACCAAATCCCCATAGTAAACAGTGATAAATTCTATGTATCTGCAATGTAAGCAGATAATACAGCATCAAAAAGTAATCTGGAGGTTCCACCAACCTCCTAGTCCTATGATTTAGGCAAGTAAGAGAGAAGTTACCTTTTATTTTTGGTCATAGTTCTTTTACTCTCAACTTGCAATGTCTTTGTCTTACTAGATCTTGTCCCTTCCTAAAACCGAACAATTGCTCCTGTTGTATTTTTTTTTTTTTTTAAATAAATGCTTGCCTGATAACTTGGGTTACACTAGCCTAAAACCCACTCTTTTCCTAAGATGTAAGTTAGCACAACTTATTTTCTACATTTCAAAATTAATAAATTATTAAAAAATTTAAAACAACATACTTTGGGAACTTTCTAGGTCAGACTACATCAATAACAGATGTAGGGGACAGAAGTTTTTATAGATGGGGCCATGGATCCAAACCGTTTTAAGTCTGAAAACAACATGGAGAGAAAATCTGGTCCCTTGCAGTGCTTCCCAAGTTTTCATGTCATGGCACACATAGAAAGAGCTAATCTTTGGATAGGAGACTGGGGAAAATAGAAGAGGCTGCCAATCACCCAGCCTTCAACCCTGAGAGCTCTGGCTGCTCTAAGAACTGAAGGAATCAATAGTTTGGTACACCTGTACCTATTTGCCATGAAGTAGGTAAGAAGTTCTGCAATGAAGCAAAATTTTCCTAGTGGTTTTATATTAAACATAGAGGGGAGCAGGGCTTACTTTATGCTGACATATTGAATAAAAGGGCTAAATATTAGATCTCTAATAGTTAAAAGGAAAATGGTTCATAAAGAGCTCTGAGGAAGGAAATGTGACTCTAACACAGGAATTAACCTTTTTCAGTAATACAGACAGACAGACAGACATCCTATTTTACTTTGCTATGCAATGTCAATATCGGGTGAACAACTTAAACTTGGTCCATGCACTTGCATGGCCTTGTGAAAGACACACAAACAGAACTCTAGTTTACCAGTTTGCTGAGTCATTCTGTATCTTCATTCCAGTTTAGGAAAGTAAAATTTTGTAATTAAAGAATCAATAATTAAAATACAAAGCTTTCCAATAGGGAAACATTAGGAAATCAAGAAGATGGTATGACCTTAAAATACAGGTGTACAAATATTCTGCACATAAATGTGCAGAATATTAATAGCTGGGAATGCAAAAAAGAACTCAAGACTTTAGTGTGTATGTGTGTGGGGGTAGGCAGGTGAATAAGTACAAAAAGAGCTAGAAAATGGGTCAACATCATTTGTTTTAAGAAGAGGAATTCAGTATCTTAAAAAAAAACCAAACCATTCAGTAGCTTTCACCCTTTACTTAGAGAACACTGATGGAATAAATACGTCAGCAGGCCTTGAGCAATGGTACCAACAGATAAGAGAGATCAAAACAGTATTATTCGGGCTGTGAAGTTTTGGACAAAGGAATAAAGGGACACAGGATTCTACTAAAAGTTTAAACTCTCATAATATGCAAATTAAATTTAAAATTAACATAATTGAAGCTATTACCTTATCAAAAAACCTACTGAGCTTGACAGCATTGGAGGAACCTGCAGCTAAGTACCGAGGATTTGTGCAATCCTACAAGATAAAAACATAAGATCCACAATTTAAAGTTAGGAAGCCTAAGCTCTTTGTTAGTCACAACCTTTCCTGCTGCACATTTCTTTAGGCATAATACTATTAGGCATAATATTCTCATAAAATAATCAAATAATCTGCAAATTATGAGGAGCAAAGCAAGGTGGAAAGTACTAAAGGTAGATAAGGCCATTTACTTTTTGTCATTTAATAAATTTGGGGGTATACTGACTCAATGTATTTATTGTCACATAATTCCTAAAGGAAGACAGGATTGCTAACATTTTACCAATAACAAAACTAAGGTATGAACCAAGTGACCTACCTACATTTACCCAGAAAACCAAAAATACAGCCACTAAAAACAGTTCACACTTCACTTTTTAGTACTGGTTATTTACTAGTGCTCAACTAATTAAGTACTGTACAGGTCACAAGAACAGTAGGACGCATGAAAATAAGGATTTAGAGGAGCAAAGAACAAGCAGAACAGTCACCAGGGATTTCTCATTCATCGGAAGCAAGGTACTTCATCTCTCAGTAGGCCACAAAGACATACTATTTTAGATAATAAACAATAGATACATTACTATTGTTTGATGGGATTTTTTTAAATAGGAAAAAGATGGATCCAGAAGAAACAAAACAATGTGGAACATTAAATCATCAGAATATTAGTTCCCTTTTCTATTCAGTCTAAGAAAATGTTATCAGATTGAATTTTCAGGTATAAAAAGCACTTACCATAATAAAGATTATATAGACTGAAACATCACTGAACAAACTAATGTGTTTGAAGTAATGTTTGAACACATTTCTACAGCAGTTAGGGCATATAAGGAGAGACAAACTTTTGACCTGTGGTAGAAATGTTTTATAAAATGGATATTGATTAGTTATCAAAATGTCAAAAAACTTCAGAGATAATTCCAAATAGAGTTAAAGTACTAAATAAACAGCAACCAAACCAACCACTCCCCACCCCCAACTTAATTCCAGGGCTCCACAATTTCAGACTGACCTGGCTAGAGGAGCCTTATGATTTTTAGGATGAGACTTTGATTGGTGATAGAGCCATCTGCCATTGATCGTGGCTGAGGGTAAAGCCTGAAAATTAATAGCTCTAAATAGCTTGTCTGAGCTTGAGAAAGGACTATTAGCTAGGGAACATGCTTCAGTTCCCTATGATCACCCTGAAGTAAACACATAACAGGGATAAATTTGTACTAGACCCAATAAGCCTAACAGGATTTTAAAAAATAAGTAATCTCCCCCTTATTCAGGCAGAAGATAACTTTGATTCTACCTTTGAAGTATACATCTGTTATATTCTTTTCTATAGTTTTAAGTACATTCATACAGTAACTGATGATGCTAGATTGCACAGAAACCCACAGCCACTAGAAACAGATACATTTAGAAATATATTAAAAGCATTGGAACAAATTAAGTATATTCAGTGGTCAATTTCCCTTTGGCAATAATATTCAAAGTAACCTCACCACTTCTTCTACAGAATGTTGTATATCTATATAGCAGGAATCCTCTGGAAAACCTTGGTTCAGTACTGACTACATGGGGCATTTACATTGAATATTCCACTGTGGGAGCTGAGAAAAATGAGGCACCCTCCACTTCAAAGCAGAACGTAAAAACAACGGAATGGCAGGCAGCAGCTGACAGTTATGGGAAGAGAAGTGAGGCTGACACAACCAGTGTTCACAAATGTTGCCTTACAGAGTAAGGGGATGAGAATAATACCTGCATCTATCTAATAATACCTGCATCTATTTGGAGATGGTTATTGGTAAGGTCTGGCAAAAGGACCTATAGTTTTCATAAACTATAAACTATAGGTCTTTTTGCCAGACCTTACCAATAACCATCTCCAAATAGATGCAGGTATTATTGATAATATACAATCAGTTTTAGTCAACTGTTGGTCTAGCTGATTTCTAAGAGTTTCTTTATCTCCAAAATTCCGAATGTTAAATGAAGGATAAGTAAGTGGAAAATAGGCTTAATTGCAGAGCATAGCTTCTGAGTCTAAGCGCAGAATTTGACCTGAATAACCTTGGCCTTCTTACCTCTGTTTTTTTGTCTTTATTTTTAAAATGAGGATTATAATAGCACCTACCTTGGAAGGTTGATTGTGAAAATGATGCATGTGAGATAATGTACATAAAGCATGAGTTCAGCATGTAAGCGCTCAATATGCTAGTTATTAGTATTGCTATACCACCACCACCAAACACCTGGAATGCCAGTGCACCAACTATGATGCACAAAGCCTACTGTGAACAACCAAACTGCTGGTCAGGATGATTATCTGAGTATTGCTAACTAGTTTATATGACAACTGTCTTAGTCTTTTTAGAACTCAGTTCTAACTAAGCTAGCTATCTAAGGAAGGAATTCAATCCTTTCTACATCCATAAATTTATAAAAATTAGTGCTTATGAAGCACTCTTTATCTACAATTTGTAGTTTTCTCAGATATCTTTTGGGGTTGGCCTGTAAGATAAATTTTATAGTTTAATAAACCAAGAAGCTCTTTTAAAGCAGTAGCAATCAAGGAGTAGTGTCACCTAAATCAATTTAATTTTAAAAATTTAAATTTTAAAAAATTTTAAAAAATTTTCTCAAGAAAAAATTCCTTGATTTACATTACTCATAGGATAAAGTCTGACCATTAAAATGGATCAGCATACAAGGCTGAAAAGACTGTGCATTGTGCACTTCTGAAAGTCCTAGAAATACTGATTTCAATCCTGATTACATTTTAGACTCGAAGCCAAATAGCCTGACTTTAAGTATAACGCGTCTTTCCCTAGAATATATGGTTCAAATATAGGTCTTTGGTATTGCATTTACCTGATAATAACATGAACATGCATTAATGAAAATACACACCAAATTAATCTCTTCTGCAATGAAATCCTCAGCCAGGAAAGCAGTCCTAGTTAAAACTTCATGGCGCTTGGTTTCATGAATCTGGTCCAATTTAGTCCCTATTACCAATAGTGGGATTTGGTTATCAGCAAACTGTTCTCGATCATAATCCCTGTGATAAATAACAATGAACAGATGAATAGAAGTTAACTTTCTCATGTAGATGTGTAATATTTAAATACAACTAGTTGACATTATTTTACTGAAAATTAACTGATTCCTGCTCACCTATCCCCTATAAACGTACTTTTCTCCCAATTTTATCCATCTACTTATTTATCAATCCTTCCTCATCATCTATGAGTTCTAATTATTCATCCAATCACTCAAAGTTTTTCCCATGTGTTGTTATTGACTACTTGAATGTCTAAGTGCCCACCAAGTATACCACAGTCAGTTGACTTGACTTTCCCCATAGCTCTGACTTCTAAGGCTAAAAACTCAGTAATTATTCAGTGTAGAAGGCAGATTTAAACTTCCGTGTAGAGAAAACCCAGAAACCTAGCATAGTGCTCAGGCCATGTGCCAGAACGGAAAAATGGCAAGCTTCTGTGTACCTTTTGGGGTATACACCAGCTTTGTATCTATGATACACTTTTCTACCTGAATAGTAAAGAAATAAAGAAAATAAGAAACAAGGAAGATGAAGCCTCGAATAAATCAGAGATAGGTGGTATTATGGCCTGGGAAATGTATCAAACAAATGGTTACAGAATGAAATAGCTGAAATACAAAATGAATACAAATACAAAATACAAAATACAAAATACAAAATACAAAAATACTAAAATGAAAGAATTTAGTAACAAATAGTTTGTCCTGACATGGGAAACAGAGAACAGGCAATAAGAATCATGTAGGGTTAGTGGCCTTGAGTCATTGACTATTACGATTCTTTTTTTCTATATTTATCCAAAAGACTGAGTGGTGATATGATATTTCTTATTACTCAAAGGAACAAGAACCCATTAGTGTTAAATAGTTTTTATTAATTTAAATTCTATTCACATATTAGGAATAAAACAGATTTGGATTTCTGACACGTTATAAGCTGAATTTACAATGGTCAGCAAAATCTAGCTCTGAACAATTATGGCAGTAAATCAATATTGCACAATCCAATCACTACAACTCAGTTGAGCACAGCTTTTTTCTTTCCTTCAACATTATTTTTCTTTCTTTGAGAGTAATCTAAATTGGGAAGGGGGGCATAGTTATTAAATATCATTTATGCCCTTTACAATAATACTACAGAGTCTCAGGTACTGTTTAGTTTTGGAACACATTTATTTTCAGGTATATAGCCTTCCATCTCATAAAAATATTGTCATTCAACTTACTGCATCGAAGCTCATAACAGTTTCAGTTCAAGGTCATGGATTCTTCTCATCATAATCAATTCTGATTTAGGAAACATGGCCAAAAACTGAAATTTGCTTTATTAGAGAATAAAATTCTGAGAGTGGCCCTCCTCATTTAGGACTGTCTCCTTTTCCTATATTCACTAATTCTATTTTATAAACAAATTTTTGTATATATCCTATCAAATGTCATCTTTGATACACACATGTCACTTACAGTCTTGCATAGTCTCTTGCATATTGACATCTATAAAGTACATGTATCATTTATTCTCTTATTTCTCTTTATAGCTTTCCTTTTTTCTCACTTTCTTTCATAAGATCTTGTATACAATTAAAATTTGATCTTGAAATCTTTTTCTTTTTGTAAACTATTTTTTTTAAAGCGGTTAATGATTGTATTCTTCTTCCATATGTTTATTTAGAAGTACAATAGAAAATGTAGAAATTTGCCTTTTCCCTGTTTTTCAGAGGTAGTATCATAGTCTTAAAAAGGGACATTCGTTGATATCAAACAGCCGGGTGAGTGACAGATATTCTGGACTTGAGTGCGTCAGCATTGCTGTCTCTAGTATTATTTCATCTCGGTGTTTTCATCAAAATAAACACTTTTTTTTTTAAAGGGCTAAGGAGTTCAGGGGGAGCATCAAATGCTTCTGTTATTAGTTACCTAATTTAGTCATATTTCTCAGCTGAGTAAATTAGATCTCATTTATGCATATCTTTCTTCTTCTTAAAGTCTTACTCTTGAATTGCAGCTCTCAAGAATGCTACATATTGGAAAACAGTTCTCATGTGGTATAAAATCAGTTGTTTTTGGGAAAACGCTTCCCAGGTGTGCCTGAGGGTCAGCAGCAGCATCTCAGCTTGTAGTCTGCGGTTGTGACCCAGCACCAGCACCTCTTAAAGTATCTACTAGTAACAAAAAATCTTGGTAGCACTTCAAAATGCCTTTCCTAAGTATGTCAAATCCTATGGAACTGATCCTCTGAGTATGTTTCCATACTTGCATAAATATTTTATGTGATTTTTTATTCCCCTAAAAAGCTAAACATCTCCCCTAAATACCGCATATACTCGAGTATAAGCCGAGTTTTTTCAGCGCAAAATTTGTGCCGGAAAAACTCGGCTTATACTTGAGTATATATGGTATACTTTTTATTTTTTTATTTTTTTTATTATAGATAAAAATATGCACCATAGATGTGGCCCAACCCATTACCCTCCCTCCACCCAAACCTCCCCCCTCCCTTCCCCTTCCTTGATCCTTTCCCCATAGTCTTGTGGTATAGTTGGGTTATAGCCTTCAT
>CAUYPK010104783.1:0-31640 GCA_963574355.1 Loris lydekkerianus | reverse complement strand
ACACTGGTTAACATAGCCTTCCTGGCATTTTCTTAGTTATTGTGTTAAGACATTTATATTCTACATTTACTAAGTTTCACATGTACCCTTGTAAGATGCACCACAGGTGTAATCCCACCAATCACCCTCCCTCTGCCCATCTTCCCCCCTCCCTCTCCTCCCTCTTCCCTTTCCCCAAATTCTTAGGTTGTAACTGGATTCTAGCTTTCATGTGAAAGCCATAAATTAGTTTCATAGTAGGGCTGAGCACATTGGATACTTTTTCTTCCATTCTTGAGATACTTTACTAAGAAGAATATGTCCTATTGCTTTGGACTTTTGATTCATGGCCATTCTAATTGGAGTAAGATGGTATCTCGATGTGGCTTTAATTTGCGTTTCTCTGACAATTAGCGATGTTGAACGTTTTTCATATTTTTTTGACATTTTTCTATCTTCTTTTGAAAAATGTTTGTTCGTGTCATTTGCCCATTTTTTAATGAAGTTGTTTGTTCTTGCTGAGTTGTTTAAGTACCTTTGTAGATTCTGGATATTAGTCCTTTGCTGGATATATACTTTGCAAATGTTTCCTCCCATTCTGTAGGTTGTCTGTTTACTCTTTTGAGGTTTCTTTTTGCTGTGTAGAAGCTTTTTAATTAAATCCCATTTGTCTATTTTTGTTTTTTGTTGGATTTGCTTTTGGGGTCTTAGTCATAAATACTTTGCTTAGGACAGTGGTTCTCAACCTTCCTAATGCCGTGACCTTTTAATACAGTTCCCGTGGGTCGCAACCCACAGGTTGAGAACCACTGGCTTAGGACAATGTCCAGAAGAGGTTTCCCTAGGTTTTCCTCTAGAGTTTTCCCTCAGTTCCATGTCTTAACATTTAAGCCTTCAATCTATCTTGAGTCAAGTTTTTGTATTGTGAGAGACAGGAATCCAGTTTCATTCTTCTGCATATGGCCGTTCAATTTTCCCAGTGCCACTTATGGAACAGTGTGTCCTTTCTGTAGTGTATTTTTTTGTTTGTTTGTTTGTTTTGTTTTGTTGAGACAGAATCTCACTTTGTTGCCCCACACTGAAGTGTGCCATGCGCCTACCTCACAGCAACCTCCAACTCCTGGCTTCAAGCCATCCTCCTGCCTTTCTGCCTCCTGAGTAGCTGGGACCACAATGCCTGGCTAATTTTTCTATTTTTTAGTAAAGATAGGGTCTTGCTCTTGCTCAGGCTGGTCTTGAACTCCTGTGCTCCAGCAATCCTCCCACCTTGGCCTCCCAGAGTGCTAGGATTACAGGCATGAGCCACTGTGCCTGGCCTCTACTATCTATGTTTTTGTCTGCTTTATTGAAGAGATGTTGGTTGTAGGTGTGTGGTTTTGTTTCTGGGTTCTCTATTCTGTGTCTGCTTTTATACCAGTACCATGCTGTTTTGGTCATTCTAGCCTTGTAGTATAATTTGAAGTTGGGTAATGTGATGCCTCTAGTTTTGTTCTTGTTACTTAGGATTGTTTTGGGTAATTGGGCTCTTTTTTGGTTCCATATGAATTTTAGGATTGTTTTTTTCTGTGAAAAACTGTGATAAGAATTGCATTGAATCTATAAATTGTTTTGGGCAGGGTGCTCATTTTAACAACATTGATTCTTCCAATCTGTGAGGATAGGATGGGTTTTTTTGTTGTTGTTTGGTTTTTTGTTTTTGAGACACAGTATCACTTGGTCATACTCAGTAGAGTGCTGTAGTGGTCATAGCTCACAGCAACCTTAAATTCTTGGGCTCAAGTGATTCTCTTGCCTCAGCCTCCCAAGTAGCTGGGACTACAGGCACCCACCACAACGCCGGCTATTTTTAGAGATATAGTTTCACTCATGCTCAGGCTGGTCTTGAACCCGTGAGCTCGGGCAACCCACCAGCTTCAGCTTCCCAGAGTGCGAGGATAATAGGCATGAGGCATCATGCCTGACCCCATGGGATGGTTTTCTGTTTGTGTGCTCTATGATTTCTTTCAGTGGAGATTTATAGTTCTCATATAGATCTTTCACCTCCTTGGTTAAATATATAAATATGTTCCTATTTATAGGAAGTTTTTGTGGCTATTATAAATGGGATTAAATTCTTGATTTGGTTCTCAGCTTGCTTGTTATTGGTATTGAATCCTCATCCTGACCTTGTCCCTGTCCCTGCACTGGGGTGTGCCCAGCTTTGGCCACTGCTGAGGCTGTTTATCAATGTTTCAATGGTTGAAATGCCACTCCCTGATTTGGTCAATAAGTCATTTTCTTTTCAAAATAGCAAGTGTTATGTTACCTCAAACTAATAAGTCTCATCAAGATTTATTAAGTCCATTTATACAGTGATTAATCAACATTAAAAGAAAGAAGGTGGCTTCCTCTCTGGGCTTGGAGGTAGTTGGCAGAGACATAGCTAAATGTATCAAGAAGGTAGGAACTACTCATAAACATGGGATCTGCTAGGTGTCTCTCCAGGAAAACAGCGGAGACGTTTACATTGGCCTGCAACCAAGGACACTTGCTCCTTCTGTGGCAAAACCACAGTGAAGAGATGAGCTGGGGGGACCTGGCACTGTGGCTCCAGCATGAAAACAGTAGCCAGTGGTGCCAGCACCCACGACCCCAGCGTAAAGCTGGTCATCAGAAGCCTGAGGGAATTGAAAGATCAACAGAGGCTCCACCATCTGAAACATCACCAACCTACAATAAATGGGTTAATTTCTGAGAACACAGCACTTCCTCCTTGGGCCCAAATGCCCCAAGGTTCAGCTTGTTCTGTCTGGGTCCAGGAAGGTGCAAACCAACTCCCCGAAGCTGTGATGTCTTCTAGGTCCCTCCTCTGTCACAGACGCCCTACTTCCCAAACCTTTCTCTCTGATGGCTCACCCCAGGGAAACCAGTCCCCTTCAGCCACGTTGGCTGTAGGGAAGGATAAGATAACCACCGTATTTATAAAGAGTGCGATCCTGACAATCTTTTGCCTTTTATCATTAACTGGAATGTTTTAAGTCTTTTACCATTAATTAGAATGAAAGGATTTGTCTCTCCTTAAAGGAGTTTAAGCCTTAGTATACCGAGGTGAAGATGGTCCATTTTCAAGGCAAGGGCTAGAGTCAGTAAGTGTTCCTGGAATTGTCTCAGGCCTGTCTGGTGATTGTGTGGACTTGAGGGAACCTCGGGATAGGGAGCCAGAGACGGAACAATTCCCTGCTGCTTCCAAGGGGCCCAGCAGGATGGGGGCAAGGTACTTTGTGGCAGTCTTTCATAGTCACTTCCCTACCTGAAGACAGATCTGTCTCTAGCCTGTCTTAAGTTGCTCCTTCCCCTGCCTGCCTTTGACCCCAAGAGACTCTTATATACGTACGTTATCATACAGTAGTATTTTAGATCATATTTAATGTTTTCTTTGTATCAAAGATCCTGTCCTTATTTCCTATTCCTTCCTCCCCTCCACCCCTGTGTTATTTTCACTTCTACTAATAAAAAGTCTGAGAAGGAAATGTGTCATTGAAATCGTCATTTTTGTTAATAGAGATATTATTTTATACGAAAATAATAGAGATATTATTTTATACGATATTATTTTAGGGACCTAAAATGCAGCATCAATAATACAACTAGAGCTAGAGGTTCGACTTGAGAATAAGAATCCAAAAGAGAATTGGAAACACATTGTTTCCTTAACTTTAGACTCTCGAGAAGTCCAGGAAGCAATTTAATTTATGGGCTATTTCTGTCAAGGAATTTGGTTGTGTCAGAAAAGCTGCAAGTCAGAGGGAAAATTCAGTAAAATAAAAGGAAACTTACTGTGTAGCAATACTATTAAAATGTCAGCACCGTTCTTGGAGGTGGACCCAGGCAGTCCAAATGAAAGCGGGGAGGTTAAAAGGCCACATTGCTTAGCTGAGGGGAGCTGCCCTCCCAAACACACTAGCGGACTTCTGGTTACTTCTCTCCATAATTCAAGTTATTTATGTACCATGAATCGAAACAAGGCCATCATGCCTCAAGAGTAGACTGGTTCATTCTCAGTTTGCAGGGGTGAAGTTGGGACTAACACTTTCTGTTGCACTTCTTTTTTAAAAAGATACCTGTAGATGAATGATTTTTGTCATAAACCACCTCAAGTCCTTCGAGCCATGTTTAAAATTAAATAAAAATTTTGTTGCTGTCAGATTAAACATACCACTCTCCAGTTGCAAATCCTTCAGTGGCTCCCCCTTACTGCAAAACTCAGGATTAACCCCTGTACCCTGAAGGCGAGTGTCCCCCTGGCAGACCTCAACAGCCCCGCTGGCTCCCTCTCAGCGTTCTCCACTCACAGGCTGTGTCTTCCAAGAAGTCTGCACCCGTCTTGGCCTCCGAACCAGACCCTCTTCTCTTCTGCATTCGCAAGTGCTTGTCTGTCTGTCTGTCCATCTTCTGGGCATCCCTCTCATTTTATTGTGAAATACCACTTACCCTTCCGTTCACTTCTTCCCCACATTGTAGGCTCTTCTCTTAGGGACAAAAACGGTAATCCCCTGAGTGCTGAAAATAACATCTTGATATGTGTGGATTGATGGCAGGAAGGTCACCACACAAAAAGCTATTGTATAAGGGTATTATCAAGACACTTGTGCCCAAACCATTCGTGGAAGTTGTCTGTGAAAATTGTTTAAGCCATCAGGGATAGGAACTCACCGACCTACCAAGTAAGCCTACTTTTAATCTAATTACTGTTAGGGCAAAACTTTCATTATTTTAGCAAACCAAAGTACAATATTTCCACAATTTTTACTCATTTTTTGTAATTTTTATTTTTTTGAGACAGAGTCTTGCTCTGTCACCTGGGCTAGAGTGCAGTGGTATCATTGTAGCTGCACTGCAACCTTGAACTCCTGGGCTCAAGTGATCCTCCTACCTCAGCTTCCTAATAGCTCATACTGCAGATGGGAGCTGCCATGCCTAGATAATTTTTAAATTTTTTGTAGAGACAGGGTTTTGCTATATTGCTCAGGCTGGTTTTGAACTCCTGGCCTCAAGCAATCTTCCTGCCCCAGATTTCCAAAGCGTTAGAACTATAGGCATGAGCCAATGTATCTGGCCTCTAATTTTAACTTTCATAAAGTCAGAAGCTAGGTGACACAATTAAATTGGAAGTTAAAAGGCTAATAGAACAATTTGGTCTGGATAAGAAAAAATCCACAAAGAAAAAAAATCTGAAGGAGATTTAGCTTTTGAGGTGAGCAGGTGACCATTGTGTACATCTAAAATTTGCTTTACAAAAAAAAAAAAAAAAAAAAATGCTTTTCTGTTTAAAATCAAGGCTCATAGTTTATTCCACAATTCATTTGACAAAGGATACCAAACAGCTCCAATTCTTTCTGCCAAATAAAGATGCATACTCGGGGTATTAAAAGATAATCTGAAGAGATCTTATTTATTTTCCCCACCTTACTCCCAAAAGGATTTATGTTGGCTTTATACAATGCACATGATACATGAAACTAAAAACAGACAAAGAGATGAGGCAAAGGGAAGCCAAGGGTGGAGTAGTGAGATAAAGACAGTAGTAACATTAGTATGCAGAAATGTATGCCATAAATTCTTGAACTTCTAAATTTGGCTCTGAGTTTCCTGGGGACCAAGTGAACACAATTAGCTATACGTTTCATAGTGTGTATAAAATCAAAGCTGAGTTCCCTAGTGCCTGTGCACCCTATGTCTCAGGACTTCTTTATTTGGGGTCAGTTGATCTGGTGCCTGCGATGGGTGGGCCACATGTGCTTGAAGCTGTAGGGTAACAGTGGGGCCCCCAGTTAAGCCTATAGTCCAGCTGTCCCTGGGTACATGCCCATTCTTTTCATGAGTCAACATGATGAGGCTAGCGTTGTTGAGAAGGACAGATCAGAAGAACTCATTCTCCATGGCAGCGTCACAAGCAAGATTATCAGCAGTGGTCATGGTAGTAAGAGTGGCCATCAACAAAGACCCTAGAAGAGAGGAAAACAGCAAAACAGGCTTTCACATCTTCTCAGCCGTCGCTGCCTTCCTTCTCTCTAGCCTCCACAGACCGCGATGCTCTTTGGTGCTGAAAGCCCCACTCGGCTTGCTCCCAATCCCTCTGCTGAGTGCCCCTGGCTCCACATCGCCTCTCTTCTCTCTCAGACAGTTATTAGGAGGAAAGCCCTGTAAGTAAAGTCTTTAGTACAGTGATGTGCATGACTAATATAAAAGCCTCCCAGGAATAGATTTTATTTTTTAAGAGTTGCTTTTTAACCTACTTAACACTAATTAACTGACTAGAGGATTGATTGATGAATAGATTGTGTGCATAGAGCAGAGTTAGAGACTTTTAAACAATGGCATTTTCCCTGTGTCTCTTGAATACCTCTAGTGACCACTGTGTCATTCATCAGAGGCGAAAGATCCAGCAACTTGACCTTGAACTTCAAAAAATTTATAACCATTGCCCTAGTGGTATGCGAAACAGACTGGAGTCACTCAAGCCAGTCGCCTCTCTCAGCCTCAATCTTAATTTATAAAGAGGAATAATGGTAGAGGTTACTTTAGGAAATGTGAAAATGTGAGTAATAAGCAAAGGGGGTACTTTCTCTTTTCCTGTCATTCACCCTCCTTCCTCCTCTTGTCAAATGTAACTTGTTTCATGCTTGAAATAATATATCCTTGAAAGCACCTTTCTTCCCACCCTGCTTGCAGCTGCTATTTCTGGGCAGTATTTAGCATATATAGCACTGGCTTACATACATCATTCCACTGTCCACCTTCCATACAAATCTTTCCTATTGGTGTTGTCTCATAATTAAGGCTATCAGCCTGCTAAGTAGGCTGCTTGTGCCAAAGAGACGTAGGGCACTCACTCACCACTCAAGAGTTATATGATACATTACCACCTGCTGCAGACCACTTTGTGCTGTATCACCTTGATAATGGGAGAGCTATCAGCAGCAATCAAGGGAAAGCACCTTGTGGTGCTTTGAAAGGCTAGCCAGTTGTGGTGGCTCATGTCTGTAATCCCTGCGCTTTGGGAGGTCATGGCGGGAAGATTGCTTTGGTTCAGGAGTTCAGGACTAGCCTGGGCAATGCAGTCAAACCCCATCTCTACAAAAAATAAAAAAATTAGCCAGGCATGGTGGGGTGCATCTGTAGTCCCAGCTACTCAAGGATTAAAGCGGGAGGATTGCTTGAGCCCAGGAGTTTGAGGTTGCAGTCAGCTATGATGACAACACTGCACTCCAGCCAGGATGACAGAGCAAGACCCTGTCTCAAAAAATAAACAAATGAAAGAATGGAAAGGAAAAAAAAAAAACAACAAAAAAACCCTTCACTGGTGAATTCCTTTTTATTAGTAAGTTTTTTTCTTAATTTTCTTATTTTTTTGAAGTTATCATTCTTGTTACCACACTGGTGAATTCTATCAAACATTTAACAAAGCAATAATACCAACTTTATACAAAATCCTTCAGAAAATACACGAAGAAACAATTCACGTCTTCTTTTGTTAAGCCAGCAAAATCCAAATATCAAAAGCTGATAAAGGCATTAAAAAAAAAGAAAATTAAAGATCAATATATGCATGCATGTCATCAATCTGATACGATTAAGAAAATGAAAATAGGCTCGGTGTCTGTAGCTCAGTGGCTAGGGCACCAGTGACATAAACTGGAGCTAGTAGGTTCCAACCCAGCCCAGGCCCACCAAACAACAATGACAACTACAACCAAAGCTGGGCAGTGTGGCGGGCGCCTGTAGTCCCAGCTACTTGGGAGGCTGAGGCAAGAGAATCGCTTAAGCCCAAGAGTTGGAGGTTGCTGTGAGCTGTGACACCCTGGCACTCAGAGCGACATAGTGAGACTCTGTCTCAAAAAAAAAAAAAAAAAGAAAGAAAGAAAAGAAAAGAAAATACATGCCACAGATTGGAAAGATTCAAAAAACATGTATCTGACAAAGAGCTGTGTCAGAACATACAGAAGAAATTCTGTAGTGTGATAATACAAAAATGAACAGTCCAATTTTTTTAAAGGGAAAAATAATTGAACAGGTATTTCACAAGGGAAGGTATACTAGTGATGGCATAAGAAAGTGATCAGCCTAGACTGCACTTCAATGCTAATTAAAAAGACATGAGATGTGACTGGATATTCACCAGAATGGCCAACATTTTAAAGACTGATAAATGTTAGCAAGCACGTGGAGTAACTTGAATTCTCTGTGGGTATGTAATGTTGAAGTTATATGTTGGACTATCAAACGATTCAGCCACTTTGTAAAATGGCTTGACAGTGTCTTGTAAAACTAAACACAGAGCTACACTTTGACCTAGCAATTCCATTCCTAGGTATTTATCCAAGAGAAATCAAAACACTCTACAAAAAGGCTTGTGCAAAAATGTCTGTAACAGCCAAAAGCTAGAAGCAAATCAATGTCCATCAACGAGCGAATGGATAAGCAAACGTTAGTATATTCTTACAATGAAATACAGCTCAACAATAAGAAAGGAGAAACTCCTGAACAGCATGGACAAAACTCACACATACGATGATGAGTGAAAGAAAGCAGATTCAAAGGGATACAGAAATGGTTCCACTTATGTGAGGTTCTATGACCGGCAAAAGTAATCAGAAGTGAAAAAATGAAAATGGTGGCTGCCTCCAAGTGGGAAATGAGTGGGGGAAGACGTGAGAGGATTTTCTGGGAAGGTGAAAATGTTGTGTGTTGTGATGAGGTGTTGGTTACATGGGAGTGTTCATTTGTCAAAATTGCACAGCTACGATTTGTAAATCTTAATGTGTAGAAAATTTACCTAAAAGAACAGTAAAATTTAAAATAATTAGGTATTGGGGTGAAAGATAAAGACTGAACAAGAATGGCAGAATATTGATGATTGTTGAAGCCAGGGGTTGGGTACATGGGGGGTTGTTATACTTGCATTCACTTAATATGAGTTCGAAAAATTTCCACAATAAAAGTTTTATAATAGTTGATGTATAATTCCTTTTGATGACCGTAAGGAACACTGAGCATTATCCAGTAGTGTTAATTGGCTGACATTTAAAAATGAGAAATTAAGTAGCTTACACCATGAAAGTATCTCTCTTTATTTCTTGGGTCATTTTCATTTGTTTCAGTGTTCAGAAACAGAAGACAGGTCATCATTGTAATGTCGTCTTTGTATTGAGCTTAATAACTAATCTTTCGTCAGGAAACAGACAAAATAATTTTAGTTTTATTTGAAAATTCACAAGTTTTCATGTTAGCAAATTGTATGAGAATGTATTTGATAAACCCAAGGTATTTTTTAAAAACATTAAAAAAATCTACTGAACTTAATACTTTGACATGTTTAGGGTGGTACATTTTATGTTATGTGTATTTCACCACAATTTTTTTTTTTTTTTTTTTTGAGACAGAGTCTCACTGTCACCCTCAGTAGAGTGGCATGGGGTCACAGCTCACAGCAACCTCAAACTCCAGGGCATAAGCGATTCTCTTGCATCAACCTCCTGAATAGCTGGGACTACAGGTGCCTGCCACAATGCCCAGCTATTTTTAGAGACGTGGTCTCGTTCCGGCTCAGGCTGGTCTTGAACCTGTGAGTTCAGGCAATCCACCCAACTCAACCTCCCAAGTGCTGGGATTATAGGTGTGAGCCACCGTGCCTAGCCTTCACCACAATTTAAAAAAATTATATAAGCAAAAAAAAAAAATTCAAATGAAGAGATGAAATGGTTTTCTTTTTCTCCCACATCTTCAATATCTATTTCTTTTACCCTTGGTTGCCCCCATGGTAATCATTATAGTTCCTGAAAATAAAAGACTTTAAAAATGTTTCAAATAATTGTTCTCAAGTTCCCAACAAGCAAAGATCTGGGACACCAATATTTCCTGAAATGTATGCATATAAATATTTCATAAATGGTTGATTCACCTGTAAACTTCTTCTTGATGAGTTTAATTTTATCAGCTTTTTTTTATATCAGCCAAATTATTTTGTAATTCAAACACCCCAATTTTGATGAGGAAAGCCAAGAAGAAGAAACAGGATGGATTTCACATATAAAGAACACGTCAGTATAAATTCAGTAGAACAATTCTTTGAGAAAGAGGAGGAAGTGTAAAACTGGATTTTCGTAATGTTCTAATTGGGGTTTTCTTTATGTGTATAAGCTTTTGCACTGGAATGTTTCTAGTTAGGCTGCTGGGGAGGTTTTGAAATCTGTTTCCTGGAAACTTGGTGGGTTTAGAAACAGAACAGATATTCCTCCAGGGCAGTTTTGGGCAACAAGGCAGCTGGAACAACTCAGCAGACACTAGGGCTAGAACAGGAGTTTTCTGGGATGAATGAGTACCCACCACTATTTTCTGTCCTGAGCCATTTGGTTAGAGATGTCAAGTCTGGAGAGAAAGAGTCTGACTCCACTTAGGTTTTGGGGCTGCCCCTGGCTGCCCCATGAGTGACAGGAACCTTCTGGAACCTCTTCAGCCTTCTCAGTGACCAGGCAAGTTGTTTCCAGTTACTGATTATACGGAGAAAAGAAAATTCCGCAAAAGGAAATGGGGCACTGTTGCAGAGGGAGAATGGATGTTGGGTCCACATGTGAGAAGGAAAGCTGTTCAGAAGGGGCTTTCCAAATGTGGCCACACTTTACATCCATTTTATTTTCAGTGATGCACAATGGACAGGCTGCCCAGGCCCAAGGAGGTGCCTTACACTCCTGCCTATCACAAACGTCCCTGCAGTGCGGGGCACAGAGGGAATAGATGAGGATGCTTTCGGCTGCAGGTAACAGGAAGACCTCAACTGTCCTAGGCACTATGGAAATTGATAGTATAGCACATAAAAAAAGGGCTAGCACATAAGAAGTAACTCCAAGATAGGATGGACATAGGGTGGTTGATTCTGTGGCCAACTATTTACCAAGAATTAATATGGTTTAATTAATTACTAATTTGTCTTTCTGCTCTGCTGTTCTAAGTGTGTCAGTCACTGAGTGGCTTTGATTTCCCCACATGCTACAGAATAAAGGAATGATTTTGTCTGCGTGTCTTTTCTTAAGAACCATGAAACCTTCCCCAGAAAGCCCTCAGCAGACATGTCTTTGTGACTCATTGGTCACAATTGAGTCACACACCTCTTTCATGCGTTACCATCAAGGGAAGTGGAATTTCCGTGATTGGCTTATTCAGCATAGCTGGGAATGGGCCAGCCTTCCAGAAACTCATGGCCACGAAGAATAAAGTGGACAACTGGATAAAGTTGGGTAAAGCTTTGTTAGCAAATAGGGGACGTTTGTCACCTTTTCTGGCTCCCCGTATTTTAGGAATTTCCCACATTATGAGTTCTGCCCATGAAAGACAGAAGCAGAACTCACCTTCCCAGTGGGCAGGTGTGTTTGGGAGCAGGTATGTTCCTTAGACTCTTCCAACCGGACGCACCTGCCTGAGACTTGAATTCAGAACCAAGCAAAGTGAGGAACTGAGTGCGAGGCAGAATCCACTGTCCAGTGTAGGTGGAGGAGGATCAAAGAGGGGCAGCCCAGGCTTGGTGCCCATAGCTCAAGCGGCTAAGGTGCCAGCCACATACACCAGAGCTGGTGGGTTTGAATCCGGCCCAGGCCTGCCAAACAACAATGACAACTACAAACAAAAAATAGCCAGGCATTGTGGCAGGCACCTGTAGTCCCAGCTACTTGGGAGGCTGAGGCAAGAGAATCGCTTAAGCCCAGGAGTTGGAGGTTGCTGTGAGCTGTGATGCCATAGCACTCTACCCAGGGTGTTAGTGTGTGGCTCTGTCAAAAAAAAAAAAAAAAAAAAAAAAAAAGAGGGACAGTTTAGTTTTCAGAGACAGCTGAATGGTGACATCCTGGGCTTGACCTGTGTGTTGTATGTGGTGGTGGATGCAGGGCCCCACTGGGGCAGTTTAGTGGTGCAATTTGGGTATTGTTCCAGGTTATGTGGCCTTCAAACCTCTTTTCCAGTCCTCCATAGGTGTCTATGAGTGCCTATGTCTCTGAATACATTTCTTCCTGGCTTAAAGGAATACATTTCTCCCTGGCTTGAGTGGGTTCTGTTGTTCGTTACCAGGAATTCTGCAAGAGAGAAGTGAAGAATGGCTGCTGGGTCGGCACGACTGTGTTTGTTAGACACACAGGGAACACCTCAGCGTCCCACTTAATGGAGAATAAAACAGGAAAGATGCTCCAGAAGTTGTACCCTGATGCCAAATTCAGTTTCCTTCCGGCCTTGTCTTCCTTGTGCTGGCTCATAGACTTGTCTCTGGAAGTCTGTCCTCACCCTCTCTCTCCTTAAGCCTTTTCACTGAATGGCTTTTTGACACCCTGAGGGTTTCCCTCTCTGGCCTAATGGGTAGGTAGAACTTAATACTGTGTGAAGAAATCACAGACCAGTCTAGCCAAGCCAAGCACAAATTTAAAAGTTTTAAGAAACAAAATGTTGCATATGCTTGACTTTGTATCTCCTCACATGTAGCTAAAAGGCAATGTATCTACCCTGTAATTTAACATTTTTATTAGACAAAAAACATTATGGCAACATTAATGATAGTTTATATAACAGAAGAAAAAACTGCATTTACAATTCTGTTCCTCCTCCTGCCTCCACAGAGCTATTTGTGCCTCTAACATCATATTAAATGCATATCTCGATGCCTCTACTTTGCCTTTATTTTCACTCAGTGGGTACAATATATTTTACCTAACCACTACCACCCTCACTAGATAGTTAGGAGGCTTCTAGCTGAGAAACATTCTAACATTATTTTTGTATTAATCAGGCATAAAATATTATCTTTCTTTTGGGTAATGCAAGTCATTGAATCATAAAATATTTCTAATGGCTTTGCATTGCCATCAGCAATGTAAGTATGAACAAGTTTCACTACACCATTGCCAGCAATGGGTATGTTTAAAATATTTAGCAGAAGCAAAATTGGAACCTTATTGCTGTTTTATTTTGCAGATTCTAATAATTACAGAGGGTTTCTTGTGATTCTGATTGTCAAGATGCCCTTGTTCAACATTGTCATGAAGTCTTCCAAGACAGAGGCAGCCCCGGGATCATGGATTGTGACTGTGATAGAGATGTATACATTATCAAGAATGTTTCAGAAAGTGCCATGTGGTTTTCTTCAGGAGCTGGTTTTAGGCAGAATTAATCCTTTATTTAGAGGGTTATTAAATTGGATTGTCCTAGTTATGTCAAAAGATGGCCTAAGGGAGGGGATTTCTTCATTTGTCTGAACATCACTTAACATTTAATTTCAAATTTTCTGCTTAGTGCATGATGAAAAATGTTCACCAAATTGGTGGCAGTACATGTAAACTGTATTCTTGACATTTAAAAAATTTGAAATAGATTAATGTTACAGAACTACATCTATTCTTTGTGACATCCCTCTCCCAAAATAAAACTGCTATTTATATTTTTTAGAGAAATTACATCTTCTTTTTCTTCTTATTTTATCTGCTACAAATGTAAGCAGTCACTTAAAAAAAAAAAAAAAGAAAGAAATAGCTATCAAGAGAAATTTACATTTTGGCAAGCATGGCTTAATTTTGAATACTAGTATAGAATTTCTTGCAGAAAGCCAGGGTCCTGGAAAACAGAATGTTCTTTTTTTGAACTGTGTCTTGAAAAGGAAAATTAATAGTAACTCTTGCTTTTCCAGGCCTGTGCCATCCTGAGGGAGGACAAGCAAAAAGTAACAAAAATAGTTCTTGGCTCCAAGCATCCACCAACGGAAATGTGGAACCCGTGTCCTCTAAGTCCTTTTCTTCCCCTAGTAGAGGCCCCTTGGCTACACCAGGCCTGGTGGTGGCCATTTAAAGTATTCCCACTTGGTACTCACCTCTGTCCTGCCCCCTGGTGGCCTCAGGCCACCATTGCTCTTCCCTGGGCACAGTTGACCTTGTGGCTGTCAAGCACCACCTCTCCTGTTGTCACTGTGGCCACTCAGGCCACATCTCAGGTGTGGGCTGAAGCCGTTCTGGCTGAGGAGATTGGACTTTGTTTCCTTATCACATGACACTAAATACCATGCACTCCCTCTCTGATAAGCTTGCAGCCTCAGGATCTTCTAGCCCCTTTCCGGAAAAACTACTCCAGCTCCCCTGACCCTGAATCAACGTAACAAAACATATTTTTGCCTCAAAAAAAGTCTCTCCCCTCTTCAACAGTAGGGAAAACTATACAGCCACATGCAAGAGAATGATATTTAAACATTACCTATACCACATCTAAGAACTACCTGCAAATGAATCAAAGACTTCAATGTAAGAGCTAAAACAAGAGCATAAATGTCAGTGGAAGGTGCTGGGTAACACCAGAGCCTTCCTTCTCTCTGAGCTGGGCTGGAGCATCTTTCACAGGCTGCCTCTTGGCTTCATTTTTTTCTCTCTCAAATTCCATGCGGTAGCACAGACCCACTTTACTTCACTGACCCAGACACTGAGACCACGGAGCCCTGGTGATTTCTCCCCCACCACAAAAGTGGTCAGGTGCAGAAAGGTGAGGCTTCACCTCAGACTCCTCAGCTGGGCTCTTCCCAGAGCATTCACACTGGGCCTTGCTGACTGCACATCTGGAAGGCTGGTGACCCTTGCAAGTGCCTGGAAGAGGAAGAGGGAGAAATGAAGAGACCAAAAAAAAAAAAAAAAAAAAATAGAGGGATGCCGAAGGGTCTGCCCCTCAGCCAGGCCCAAGTGAGGAGGCTCAAGTGAGAGGCTGAGGCTGCTCTGTGAATGGTTGTGTAAGGCTCTGGGCAGAAGTGGTATGGCCTCAATACCCAGTGACAAGGCGGACACAGAATCAGGACATCCCACCCCAGAGTGCACAGAGGGAAGGCAGCAGAGCCACACCCTCCCAAAGCTAGGGTGCCGCAGCTGGGGCAGTGAGGGGCTCTCGACATGGTTGGAGAGGGCAGCAGGAGCACGCTTATTCCTGGGCACAGTTAAGATGGCACAGCCATAGACACCTCCAGAAATAGCAGGCAGGAGACTGGGGTTGGGGAGGTCAGGGGGTCCTGTAGGTGGCTGTCAGTAGAACTACACCCTGGTACATAAGGGTTACTCATTACAACACTCTGACCCAAATATATTCTCAAGCTCACATTCATTTGTTCATTTATTCTACAGATATTTATCTGTATGTTCCAGCTGCCATTCTTGCATCGAGGATGCCCAAAGAGAGCAAGAGAGGGGACTTCTTTGTTCTCAGGGCTGACCATGCCACTTGGCTTAGCGTTTCCAACTCTATGCTCCTCAAGGTTTACCCCTCTGCTACCCTAATGAACAAGAAGTATAATACACTGTGAAAAAAACGATGACCAAGAGAGAGAGTTTGCGGTAGCTTTGTAAACTCCCGGCAGGGGCATTCATCTTCTTGTAAGGGTCTTAAAAGCAAAGCCTGGATCTCTGCAAAGGGCCTCCTGTACCAAGTGCTTGGCAAACATGAAACAATGCCATCCCAATTAGGACGGGCCTTCCTCCTTGCTGAGATAGCCTCAGGGTGGCTCCTGGTGAGTGACCTGCAATGAGCTGTCTGGTGCTGTTCTAGACCAGCTGGTACAAGAAGCGACCACATCCCTTCCTAAGAACATAAGCTTCTTAGTGCAAAGCCTGGCTGGGTGCAAGGTTGCCAGGGTGGGGGAGTTAAGAGTGGAGGAGGGGACTTGGCTACTGCTGCCTAATTAGAGGGCAGGGAAGATAGGACCAGTGGGGGCCCCGGGACAGCTGCAGGCAGTGAACAGGAGCACCAGGGTCCCAGAGGAGCCAAGGACTCTCCACTCCTGACAGAAGATGAGCTCCTTGGGACATTGCCAGCGCTGAAGCCCACTTTTCCTGGGCAGTTAAGACTGGTCTATTGGTTTTCAAGTTTCAGACGAAAATTAATGGATTCACACTAAATCATGGTTAATCATCCTATTTGTTTTCAAAATATTTCCTGTTTGCATCACAACTTTTGACCTACGAGCCTTGCAGAGATAAAATAGGACATGAGACAGTGAAGGGGTTTATTTTAAACTTTTTGAAATAATTGCAAATTGACATGCAGTTCTAAGAAATAATAAGACAGACAGGCCCCGAGAGGGCCCATGGACTGTATGCCTAGTTCCTCTGCTGGTAACATCTTGCAAAACTCATGTACAACATAGCTATGACGATATTGTCATAGCCAGGATGATGATTGATTGCCCATTTCGCAAGGATTGCCATGTGTATGAGTGTGTATGTGCTTAGTTCTATGAAATATGAAGCATTTGAGCTCTGATGAAGGAAAGTGCTCTGTAAACACACAGTGAGTATTATGAGGTTTTACTTTTTTGTGGCTATTCTGCATTTTTGGTAGATAATACTGTATATCCTACTAAGAGGTATACCTTTTATCTAAATAACATAAATAATTGAATGGCTATTCTCATGATGTGTGCTTAACACCTTCAGCCCTTGAAGATCTCGCTACTAGAAGCCCAGATACATTCATCTAGATCAGCAACCTGCTAGGATTCCCTCTCTCTTAATATTAAAACCTGAAGCTAGACTCTACATTTCCTTGAGTGATCTCAGTTGAATCAAACCTTTCTTTTCTCTATTTAAATTTTCCTTCTTTCCTATAGAAGGAATATATATATAAATAATACATTGAAATATATAGATTATTGAAATTATATATAATTTCTTTTTTCTTTCTTTCTTTTTTTTTTTTTGAGACAGAATCTATGTTGCTCTCAGTAGAGTGCTGTGACATCACAGCTCACAGGAACCTCAAAGTCTTGGGCTTAAGTGATTCTCTTGCATCTGCCTCCCAGGTAGCTGGGACTACAGGCACCCGGCACAATGCCCGGCTATTTTGTTTTTTGTAGTTGTCATTGTTGTTAGAGGCCCGGGCTGGGTTCAAACCCACCATCTCTGGTGTAAGTGGCCGGCACCCCAACCACTGAGCTACAGGCGCTGAGCCTCCTTCTTTCATATAATATAATCTATATGAAAGAAGGAAAAATTAAATAGATAAATATTGTCTTGCCAAGGTAATATATTCTTGGGCTAGTAACTGAACAGTGGATTTCTAAAAAAACTTAATTTGAGAGTTGCAAGGAGAATAAAACCTTGAGACACCTCCTCTAAATTCACGGGTCCTCACTGCACTGCATTGGGGGTTCCTTCTAAGGGCAACTCACTGCCATCGTCATCTGTGAGAATCAGGGGGCATATGTCCTCAGAGCCTCAAGCCCTTGGTGTCACAGCCTTCACGCTGGGGTGGCATACACAAGTCATTCTGGACATGGGTGTTATTAGCACAGCACAAGTTTTTTTTTTAATTCAAATTAATATGAGGGTTCAAATTACAAGGATCTTGAGATACCAACTACTGACAGGTCAGTCCTCCTCTCTGGTCCCCGCTCTATCAGTACCTCCTCTGGCTTCCTTCAGCCTCTGACCACCCTGAATTTTTCCAGGACAATAACCAGCCAGGCCATACCTCGGACCTCATCATCTGGCTCCCATTTCTGGGCCACCTCCCAAATCTCTAACCCTCAGCAACCCTCTCTGACTAAACCTCCTCCCGTGGAATTCAGAGCTCAGCTGTTAACTAGGGAGTCCTTTAGTTTAACTTTCACATCTCCAAGAACTGCAGTTATTAACTTACATTCCCACAGGCACACAGCTAAGGGAGACAGAAGCAGCCTTAGAATTAATAAAGTCTTCTGACTTCAAGTCCATGACTTTCCCCCAAGCACACTTCTCACTTCCTCTCCCAAGCTGCCTCATCTGTTCCATACCCTCTGTCCTCCAGCCTCTTCCTAACCCCGAAGACCATCCCTCTCTTACTTCCCCATCCAGCCCGTCTCTTCAGACTTCATCCTCTGGCAGTCCCCAGGCCTGGCCATGCCCCTGCGCAAGAGTTCTGCTCCTCCTCCCAGGCCATGGGGCGTTGCTACAGAAAGCCACAAAAGGTGGGTGCTCACTGGAACACCACCAAGTTGACCCATGGAAAACCCGAGGCATGAAGGGCAGATACAATTCATCTTTCTGTCTACCATGGACAATTTATTCCCAGATAATTTCCTCTTTGCAATCCCTCCAGGTGGATGCCCAGGGCTGAGTAAAAATGCTTGCTGAGTGTCGTGGGGGAGGACCACCAAAGCCAAGGCACAGAGGTGGGGAGATACAGGGAGTGTCCCAGGAATGGTGGCAGTCTGGTTTGCTGGAGTGTGTGGTGTGTTTAGGCTTCAATCCTAGAGCAAATACCTTCACCACCTGTGTGACCTGGGTAAGTGAAGAAATGAAACCTCAGTTTCTATACATGTAGAATGAGGATAATAGTCACACTTTAGGGTCAGAAGAGTTATGAGTTAAAGTAAGGAAAGCACTTACCACAGGGCCTGTTGCAGATAACCCCTTAGTAAATCCTAGTTATGATAAGACAGATGTACAGGTTGTCATTCAAATTGTGGAGGATCTAAGATTTGATGTGGTCAGTGGTCAGACTTGAGCAGCAGGGTGGGGAGGCAGGACACTGGCTTATGGCTTGTGACACTCGCTTTGGCTGTTGAGTGTGCGGTGAACTTGGAGCAGGAGGAGAGTGGAGTGGGGTTGGAGGGCCAGCTGGAGACTAGATGTACAAAGTGCCCGAGATGCACAGTGACAGGAGGGAGGTAGGACAGCACCATGAGCCCACAAGACAGGGCTTTTCTTCTCTGTTCCTTCTCTTCTGGAGGCCAACAATTCACCTGGCAGCTCTCCTTCACACTGGGTCCTGGCTGAGGCTCTCAGACAGGGGCGTCCTGGCCTTCACTAGGCATAGGGTTCTTCACTGCTGCATGCTGCAGTGTCCTCAGCAACTCAACACGTGCTGACTCCACTCTCCTGTACTCCCACCTCCCCCAGCAGCCAAATCAGAGCATCCAGGTAGGTGCAGGGCTGAGATGGTTTTTGTAGCTCTCCAGGTGGGTCTACTTTGCAGCTGGGATTGAGCAGCAGTGGGACAGGGACCACAGCCTCACCTCAGGAGTTAGTACCACACCAGAACATTCTGCCTTGCATTACACCTGTAGTTCTCTCACTCCAGTTGAACAGAATAACCATCAAAATCTCTCAATTATCAGGAGTTACTCTTTATTAGTTCATCCCAACCACTGTGGCAATCTTTTTTTTTTTTTTTTTGGCCAGGGCTGGGTTTGAACCTGCCACCTCCAGCATATTGGGCTGGCACCCTACTCCTTTGAGCCACAGGCGCCACCCCACCGTGGCAATTTCTGGTGGCTACCCACCAGCCCCTCCTTGTTGAACAAAACTCCGGATTGGTTGAGATTGTGGCAGCAAAGTACTCAGAGAGAGAGGGCTCTCCCCAAAACCAAGGGATGAGCTTTGACTGATCTAAATCAACCACAGTAATAGTAAGCCCATTCATTTCCATCAGGGACTGGCCAATAAGCTGTAAGGGCAACAGAGCTGAGGGGCTTCTGGGAAATGTTTTGCTTCCTAGTGCAGAAGCCTACGAAGAGGGCACTTCCCCTGCCCTCTCTTCCCTCATGTTGACACTGTCATGTGAGAATGCGCAGCTCAGTGCTGCCACAGCCATCTGGTGACCGTGTGGGGACACTTGACTGACCCTCCTTGATCCCTAAGCCCAAGGACCAACCCTGAAACTGCCCACTTCCAGAGTTATTGCTAAACTAAACAACCCATGTCCTTAGTATTTAAGTTCCTTTTGATGGGATTTTCTATAATTTAAAGCCAAAAGATTCCCAGATATAGGCATGGTGAGTTGGACAGAGAATAGTGGACCTCTGATGGTCTTAGGTGGTGTCTTTCAACAGACAGGAGGTACTTCAGTTGTTCAGGTTGAAGCAATTCTCAGTAACAGTCCTGTTGACTCACTCTCTGAAAACTAGAACCTCCTCCCCTCCAGTGACATTCTAGGCACTTAGAAACTCTGCAATCAACTAGTAATTAAACAGATCCTTGTTCCTTAGCATCCCAGTCACAACTTGGATGCCCAGTGGAGCACATGGCTGGGGTGATGCAGGTGAAGTGGTAAGGAAAATGTGCTTAAAGGTAAAGCAATACATAAGGTGCACGAGGGATGGCTGAGTCCCATTAAATTGAGGAGTCTGTGTAACCTTTTCAGGTTACGTCCTGATTACGTTTCAGGACAATTCCAGTCTTGTGTCTATCTAGTTCCATGAAGTGAGTTAATTTTCATTGCATTGTAAATTTCCACAAAGTTGCATTTTAATGTATTTGTGCTTTTAAATTTGTATGCAAAGATTGCATAGGCTGTCAATTTGATGAACTCCTCACACTATATTTATTGTGTGATAAATGTAATTAAAGCACCAAGATTCTATATTGACAAAAGCAGAAAGTGTCTTGAATATTAGAATTCTAAATCGGCAATTTTTATCCCATGCCAGAAGCATTTTTTTCCCTGTGACTCACATCTCTGTTGTAGTCATAACAATCATCGGGGAGAACTGTGATCATTAAGGAAGTGTTTATTTAAACTGCATCTCTTTCAAGAATATATCTAATAGATAAATCAGGACAAGCTATGGACATTAAATAGGAGGTATATGATGTAAATTGTGATATAAGCTATAAAATCTACTAGCAGAGGGTACAGATAAAAACCATCTAAGAGTTTGCCATTTTGTTATATTTTTGCATCTGAAAGTGCATAAGTTTATATCATTACCTAACCTACTGCCCATATAATTCTCATTTTAGTTCAAAATCTAGAAATCCAGAAGGCATTTTCAAGTGAATACAAAGACTCTTACAATTTTCTTACAAGCCCTCGTCCCACACAACATATACTCTATTCACGAAAGAGAAAAAAACAAGCATATCTTAGCTTCAGCAGCCTATGAAGCACCTCTCAAGGCTGTGGGTGAGAACCTGAAAATTTTTATTAGGAATGTGTGATGGCAAAATGGCACACTGGACATGGGCAGCAGGAACACCTGATCTCACATTCTTTTACGAGCTGTGGGTGGATCACTTACCCTCTCTGAACCTCAATTTCCCCTACTATCAAAAGGGATTATAATCCCAAAAGTATTTTCCAGGCTTGTTATAAACTCCAAATAAGACAGTAGAAATGAAATGTTCCAAATGAAAGCAATTTAGAAACTATAAAGCATTTTATAAATGTCAAATACTTGTAATTAATATTTTGTCTTCCTCATTAAGGTACATAAAACATGTCAACAATTTTGTTTCTAAAATAATTCCATCTACAAAACTTAACTATGCAAAATGTTGTTAAATAGCCATCAGATAACTCTAGAGAAACAGTTTAAGTCAATATAATACACCACTGATGCAGGAGCCTACATATTTTCTCATGTAATGTTCTTCAGTGAGGTAAGCAGGATAGCTGTATTTCTTCAAATACGTCCTTCCTATAATTCTGCCCTGGTCATTCTTTTCAGTTGTTCTCGTTTGCCTGGCAGACATTTCCTGGCCAACTGAGCTGGCTAGCTTGAGGTTCCAATAGCAAGCTTATGAGGTCCATTTTAAATCAAGATTCTAGGGTGCAGGACCACAGCTAGTAAATGCTTGTCCATCAGGTTTTTAGACTGATATTTCAGATGACATGGTAACTGTATATTCATCAGTTCCAAGTGAAAGTAAGGCAGAGTATCTACTGGGCAGGTTACACTGAAACATACAGACCCTTTCTATAATTCTGGACCCCTTCCCCACACTGAGGCTAAAAACAAGGGATGAGAGAGGGGAGGAGGAGGATGCATGAGGAAATTTCTTCAGAGAAAGTAGTGTGGGGTGCTTCCTCCTTCATCTCAAACCAGTGAGAGGGGCTTCCTGGGGCCTCTGGCAAAGACTGTAGTTAGGTTTCCTGGAGAATTGGAACCCAACTCACTCCTGGCAAAGCTAAAACTCTATCCTGTGGCAACATGAAAGGGGCTGCACTGGGATAGGCCTATGCTATCAGAGTCAGAAGGGCAACCAGATATATAGGGTTTCCCTTGGGATCTGCACTCCGGATTTTGGGGGGCAGAGAAGGAGTCACAGCAACCAGCATATTAGCGCTGCATCCACCTGCCCAGGAGAGAGGTCCCCATCAATGGGAAACTCTGAAGAACCCAGGAAGGACCCGCAGGAGCTGCTTTAACTATAGGCCGGCATAGCAAGCTTGAAGCCACTCAGCTCCAGGAAGAAATGCTCCATCTTCTCATTTGCTCTTCTCCTCCACCCTCTCCACTTTGACCCTAGCTGGGTCTTAAACAGCTTCTAGTTTAGTGAATAGGGGAAGGATGAGCTTACGCCTACTGTATCCCTCCTGGGAAGGCCAACTATAGACCTTAAACTTGGGGAGGGATAGGGAAGGAAGGCTTATTTTCGAGTGAAGTTTGCTGCATTTGGTTATAACTTGCATCCAATATTATAATATTGAAATGGAGCTGTGGTTGAGATTTAGTTACTACAAGACTATCACTCATCTAAGAACAAGCAGAAAATTAAAGGTCTTTATCTGACTTTTCATAAGGGACAGGAAAGATAACCAACATTGGATACATTTTAAAATGACAGTAAGAGACCAACATAAAGTTGCATTTTATCATATCTTACAAGCTGTGAATTCAAAAGACTAGTCTCAGTTTGATATGAAACAGGCAAGGGTTCCTTTGCACAAATGGGGTCCATTGGCCAGCAAATGGGACTTGTGGACATAATTCATGTTGAGTACCTGGAAAAGATTTCAGTCCTGAAGAACACCAAGTATTGTATTTTGTTTCAATTCCTAAAATTATTCAATCACTTGTTAAGTATTTAGTATCTGCTATGTGTAAAATCACATTTGGCATTTTGAAGAATATTTTACATTGCTGTAGTTCATGTTAGTATTATTACCCACAGAGTACAGCGTCTTACGCATAGTATGTGCTCAAAAATATTTTAAATTATTCTTTACAAGATACTTAGCACCAAGGGACGTGCCATTTCCCCAATGTTGATAACAACACTTCAGCTGAAAAATCTCCGTATTTATAAAACGCGGAGCAAATCTGAATGGAGAGTGATTGTGATCACACTTGTATTTAACACTGTAAAGTGTTGCTGAATGGTCTAATAGGAGAGAACAGAATTTAACTAGAAACATACAAATAGGGTTCGTTTTTTCCATTCAAACGTGATGATGCATGAACAAACAATGATTGGCCACCGGGGACCTAGACTTGAATCGCATTCTGCCACTTTACTAGACCTCAGGGCCCTAGTTCCTCTCCTGAGAACTGAGATGCGAGGCTGCCTACCTCGGAGTAGCACAGAGGCTCTGAGAGAAGATGCCGAACGCTCTGCCAACTCTGAAGTGCTGCCCAAACGCAAGAGCGTTATTAACAGCCAACACTTAAAACGCTGTTAAACTGCCGCGTGCATAGCGCTTTATACTATCTTCTCATCGATCTTCCGAACAGCTCAAGACCTAGCTAGGTACATTCATTTCCTTCCAGTTTACAGAAGAGGAAACTGAGAGGTTAAGCAACTCGTTCCACGTTATCTAGAGACAGTCTGAACCAGAAAATCCTTACTCTCACCCGCAAGCATTAAGCTGCCGTCCCGCCTGTTAATATTTGAGAGGAGCTGAGCTCCCGTAGGGGCTCAACGAATGCGGTTCCCCAAATTGCTGATTTTAAAGCGGACGCCTCACAGCGACTTCTCCTCGCGGCTCTCTGGCCCTCGCACTACCCAGTCACCTAACTCACCGCCTCCGGGCCGCGCCGGGCCCCGCCCACTCTGCCGCGCGCCAACGCCGACGCCACGCCCCAGCTCTTCTACGCATGCGTCGGCGGGAGCGGCGCAGGCCCAGAGGCCGAGGGGCTCCCGGAGGCCACCGCGCCCCGCCCCACCCGGCCCCGCCCCGCTCCGCCCCGCTCCGCCTTCTCTCTTAGCAGCGGCATCCTTGTCAAAGCCGGAGGATGACCTGACGACGGAGGCTGTTACTGTCTCCAACTCATCACAGGTGCTTTGGGGCGGGTCGGAAGCCCTCCTTACTGCGCCCACTCTAAACTCATTCCCCGGCCCGCTCCGCCCGCCCAGAACTGGCCTGGCTCTGCGGGCTGGCGTCCTGGTCTGCGGTGGGAGGTAGTTTGTGTACGGTTACCATGGAGACGCCGGTCGGCCTGGCAGAGCGGGAGGGCCGGAGGACGCGCGGGGTGAGGATGCTGCTGCGCTCTGCCTGGGCCTGGGCCTGGGCCTGGGCCTGGGCCTGGACTGGTGGAGGAGCGGGCTTTGGAGGGAGTGGGGAAACAGCTGTCCGCAAGGGAGGTGAGGCATCTCTCTGGGGACCCCATCCGATAGTGGTCCACCTTTCTGTCCAGGGAAGGAAGAGGGAGGTGATGAGAGTGCCCGTCCCATGCATTCTGTCTACTGTCAAGAGCGGTCGTCTGTATTTCTATGCAGTGAGCGCTTAGCCAAGTGCGTGGTGTTTAGCAGTAATATGTGTTGAATGAGAGAGCGATAGACTAAGGGGCTTTGTTAAAGCAGGTGCTGACCTGCCCTTTCTAGGCAACAGATAGGGCCTCACTAAATTAAAGTGTATGTGTAACTATTTAACATACTTTAAAATACATCGTACATAATACCTTTTATGATCTATTCCCACAAGTCTTACATATCACCCTGCTTTGAAATTATTTTACCTTGGTTGAAAAGCAAAATCACCACCCTTTGTTTGTGTCCTGTTCTGTTACTCTATAAGATTCTGGCTAGTTGTTTCTGCTGATTTGGCATAGCTGATATTAAATGAAATGCTTAATAAAAATTCTCTATTTTTGTAAAGGAAAGCAATCCTCCCCCCCCACTTAAATGTTTAAACTCAAAAAAAGTGTGAAAACGTTAAACAACCACTCTTTTGCAATTTATTTTTTAAATGCAACTTTTCATTTATGGGAGAAATGTTTACTGTATCCCTTTAGCACATAGCACATGGGTAATAGGTAATGTTTTTTAAGGGCTAAGCACTATGCTAAGGCATTTTACATGAATTATTCCATTTAATTCTTTAAACAGTCCTATAAGGCAATGATTATTACTGAGGCCTACAGACTTTAGAAGACTGTGCAAGGTCACATAGCTGTGAATTGTCAGAGAGCCTTACTCCAGTATTTGGTTGCTTTACCACTGTTTCTTTGTATGCTCATACAAGAGTAATAATACAAAAGTAATCCAAAATCAGGGGAAGGGTCCTAAGTGGTTTTTTTTTTTTTTCTGTAGGGACAGGACTGTGGATCTGGCCAACTTTTCCTCTATTGTAAACATCCTGATAGCTCAGGGTTGCATTAGCAAGAAGGCTCTGATTCAGATGGCTATAGCAGCAAAGATAAAGACAAGTCTTTATAATTATGTATAAACTTCTATAAATGAAGACTGAACATCCCCTCAAACTCCCTCAAAATAAGAAATATTTTGTTTTAAGAAAGAAAAAGAAAAGATTCTTCATTTTAAAATTTCCTGCTCCTGGCGGCACCTGTGGCTCAAGGGAGTAGGGCACCAGCCCCATATGCCAGAGGTGGCGGGTTCAAACCCATCCCTGGCCAAAAACTGCAAAAAAAAAAAAATAATAATAAATAAATAAAATCCTGCTCCAGGTAATGTTCATTCTCTAGAAGTCCTGTGGACACTGCAGGACAGTGAACGCCACCTCTTTTTTCTTTCCCTTCAGAGTTCACTTCTCCTGTTTCTTTTAAAAGGTCTTCTTGCTGGGCAGCGCCTATGGCTCAGTGAATAGGGCGCCGGCCTCATATACTGAGGGTGTACCGGTTCAAACCTGCCCTGGCCAAACTGCAACAACAACAAAAAAAGGTTTAATTGCTCTCTGCACCCCCACCCCCCAGGTTTGCATAGCCAGTGTTGCCTCTGGCCTCTTCCTGGCTTCTCAGATGGCAAATCCTGTTAATTCTTCTGTTCTTGGTGCCTTCGCTTATTCTCATTTTTCTTCTTTTTTTTTTTTCAGACAGAGTCTCATTCTGTCACCCAAGCTAAGGTCCAGTGGCATCAATGTAGTTCACAGCAACCTCAAACTCTTAAGTTCAAGCTATCCTCCTGCCCCAGCCTCTTGAGTAGCTGGGACTACAGGTACCTGCTACAACACCCAGCTGATTTTTCTATTTTTAGTTTCAGGCTGGTCTCAAACTTCTGAGCTCAAGGAAGCCTCCAGCCTCAACCTCCCAGAGTGCTAGGTTTATAGACATGAGCCACTGTACCCATCTGTCTTGTTACCTCTATTTCTCACCTTACTTTCACTCTTGTGTGTTAGTGTTTCTATACTTTGTTCACTGATCACACCATTTCTTGAGTCCTACTCCATACCTTAAAATAAAAGCAAGAAAAGGGAAAGGAAGCTAAATCTGAACTCATCTTGCCACAGGAATCGGATGCCAGTTGACATAAGTCCAACATGCTTTTTTTAATTCACTGTAATAAATATCTTCAATTAGAGAAGCCATGTAGCCTTTGTCTGGAAATTTCCTAGCTCAAGTCTATATTTGAGACTGGAGTCCAGGGATTATGTAAGTGTTGACCTTCAGCCATGGCTCCCATGGAGAATCGAGGCTACAAGTCTAGCAGGCCAATATTAGATGCATAGGCGGTCCTAACACAGTGGGAGGGTGTAGTGAGAAAGGCCATCTGGGGACCTTGTGGAGTGTGTAGGGGCACTTAACTCAGACTAGGTGGGTGGGAGAGGCATGCTCAGTAAAGCTTCCTTGGGGAAGTAACTTCCGAGAGTTTGTGATTATGTAAGAACTACCCAATTTTGCCACTTCTACTCTTTTCCTTCTTTTCCTTGCTGTGCATCTCTGCCAGATCACATCATACCTCAAAATATTTAATTTGCTCATCAACTTTGATTTATTTTCCCTATCTGTTATTTAGTTTAGTTTGGTCCAACTCCAATCTTTGTTGCGTTCCCTTTTGTCCACACATACCCTGTATGTTACTGATGTTCTGCCTTGCCTCACTTACTGACACTCCTGGAACTTCCTATTCTAGCCCCAATTCTAGCCCCAATGGCAGTCAGCCACTGCCATTTGCTCAAATCTAGCTCATTTTTCAGAATCTAGCTTAAGTACCACTTCCTCTAAGTGGTATGCCTGATGCCCTTTCCCAATCATAAATCCCTTCTTCCTTTGGAATCACATGACAATTTATCTTTGTTTTTTTTCTTTATTGCTGCCCTGAGTTTCTACCTTGTATTAAATCTTTGGGTACAAGCAGGGCCAGTATTCAGCTGGTACACACCCAGAAGACTGTTCTGTTGTGAAAATATTGGTATGTCTCTATGTTGGTGGGTAAATAGTTGGCAGCCCCAAGTCCTCTTGAGGGTCCTGCCTCTTACCAGTCCATCTAGTGGGGACTAGTTTGAATATCATCTCTGGCTATATGTCATAGCTTTTTTTTTTGCTATTGCTTAAGACTCTATCCAGCTCAAAAAAATTGTCGTGGGGATTAATTGAGATAATGTACTCAAGAGTGCTTAGCATAGTGCTTGGTATTAAATTAAATGTTTAGCTAGCACTAGCTGTCCCTCTTGCTTGAGAGCGAAGACAGTATTTTATTCCTCTCTGGATTCCTGGAGATCCAAGCACAGGCTTGCATATAGGAAATGATTAATCAATACTAGTCGAATGGATTAGCTTCACTCATCACGAAAATTGTGTAAGTTACAATTTCTGTGGTATTATGTTCTGATCAGGAATACTTCAAGTAGACAGATTTTCAAACTCTGAGTGACTTTTTCAAGTTGGCAAATACAATCTGTAGTAATTTGTAATTTAACCAGTATAAAGAAAAAAACCTACCCCTCTGAAAAAAACCTCACTTTTAACTCAGGTTGCTTGTATCACTAAACATTTTCATGATTAATTTAGTTAATATACTAATATTAACATAGTAATAATAGATTAAATGTGCAAATTTTACATTATTATGCCAGTTTCTCTCAATATAACTATTAAAGTGAGATTTGGGGTGGGGAAGAGAAGGGAAGAGAGACAGAGAATGTTGTGAAAGAATTTGTGTTAAAAGTTTATAGACAAAAAGATTTTTAAGGCCCTTATCTACATTGTTTCCACAAGCACGGTATTTGGTCAGTTCAAATTCCTGCCCAAATAATTTACAGAATTCTTAGAGTTTGACCTGAATAAATGTTTCTTCTTCATTACTCTGTGAAAGAGTATAGTTTTCAAAGCAAACTAAAAGACAGTCAGGGAGAACCTTAGGTCCAAAATGAAAGTCCATTATTTCTCCCAAAGCACTTTCTCTAATCTTTATTAGGTTTGCCAGATTGCTTTTGGACACTGCTTATTAGTGCTGTGTGAGGCCAACATGGGTGGCAAACCTGATTTAGGCTCTGGAAGAAACCTGTTCATTGTTTCATTGTACAGTAAGAAACTTCTTCTCACTAAGTAGCATAATTTCTTCAGCAATGGGTCTTTTAAAAACAAATCAACAAAACTGTTATGCCCATTTAAATTAATTATTGTAGAACTAGATTTATATTATACATCAGAAATAATATACATAAATATATAAAAAACACTTTATTTTTAAATTAATAGCTATTTGCTATTTTAAATTAATAGCTATTTGCTATTTTGAAATGAAGAATTGATCATGTCAACAGTATTAGAAATAAAATGTAGGCTCCGTGCCTGTAGCTCAGCGGCTAGGGTGCCAGCCACATACACCTGAGCTGGCGGGTTCGAATCCAGCCTAGGCCCACCAAACAACAATGATGGCTGCAACCAAAAAATAGCCAGGCGTTGTGGTGGTGGGCGCCTATAGTACCAGCTGCTTGGGACGCTGAGACAAGAGAATCACTAGAGCCCAAGAGTTTGCAGTTGCTGTGATCTGTGACTCCACAGCACTATACCAAGGGTGACCAAAAAAAAAAAAAGAAAGAAAGAAAATGTACTAGGCCTGCCATAGTTTTTGATAGTTGTATTAAACGTACTTTTTATATCATCCTGGGTAGAATGCTGTGGTCTCATCATAGCTCACAGCAATCTCAGACTCGTGGGTTCAAGCCTCTTGCCTCAGCCTCCCAAGTAGCTAGGATGACAGGTGCCTGCCACAATGCCCAGCTAGTTTTTCTGTTTTTAGTAGAGATAGGGATCTCTCTCTTGTTCAGGCTGGTCTTGAACTCCTGAGCTCAAGCAATCCTCCCACCTCAGCCTCCCAGAGTGCTGGGGTTACAGGCGTGTGCCACAGTGCCTGGTCCTAAACGTACACAATTCTAAAGATGACACCTTCAACTCAAAATCCCGCATCAAAAATTCCTAAAATAATATCGTTTATTGAGTAACTTTTTACTTTTTGAACCCAACACCTTTCCTTTTCATATGAAAAGAATGACATATTGCTTGTAGTTTCTGTCTTACTCTTTACCTCAGGAACTGTTGGGGTGGGGCCCAGCGAAAACAAATGTTCTTGTCTATTGTTATGTAGCAACTTAATGTATAGAATCATAATAGGGAAAGCCTTCCTTGTTTGTATAAGGAACCACCTTTAAATTTTAATTATGGGTACATAATATGTAGTTGTATATATTTGTAGAGTGCATATGCTATTTTGATGCAGGAATACAGTATGACTTAATCAAATCAGGGTCATGGGGGTATGTATCACCTCAGGCATTTGTCATTTCCTTGTGTTAGAAACAGGAATCACCTGCTGATTCTACTCATAGAGATGAAATCTTTAGTTTCCTTGGACATATGTCACAAACCAATTTTCTGTTTTGCAGAACTTATTCTAAACTTGGCCAGCTGAAACATGTTAATAATTTGTAGAACTTGGTCTCTCTAGAGAAAGGAGGTTTTAATGGATTTAGAGTCTTTTGGGGGGGGGGGGGTGTTAAAGATTTGTTAAAAGATATGAACATCTAATGCTGTAAACTAACTAGAATTTTTTAAAATCTGGACTATTTTAAAGTTTAGATTTGTCTCCATGGGATACACCAACGTTTGAGAAGGATTTGCATTTCCTGGCCCTTGTGAAGAAGGTAGGTTGGGAAAGGATTATTTGATATTCATATCTGGTGTTTATTGATTTAGGACACTATCTCAAATTGAAGGTGATTTGGATAAATTGATTGAAACATTACCAATAAGTGTGGTGCTGAACCGTTCTCTTTATTGTAAAAGCAAATGTAGCTTGGATATAGGCCTCGTCTGTCTAAATTGGAGGGCAGTGGGGGAACAAAGGAACCTTTAGTTACAAATGTCAACAGAACCCCCACTGTTTTTTGTGGATCGAAGAATAAGAAGTGATTCTCTTTTCCTAATCTGTCTTTTGTGATTAATCTTTCTTCTGTCTAGGTTTTGCTTTCATCCTGCATCTGTTTCTTGCACATTTTTTCCTCCAGTTGTGTATAGGCACAACTTTGTAGGCTATATTTTTGAGACCTGTTCCCCCATTCTGACCTTTTGTTTGGTGGATTTTTAATTAAAAATTGTTTCTGATTTTTTTAAGCTTAATGTAGAGGTACGGTTTAATTATATGGATGGGTTTAACTATACCTTTGTAAAGTACTGGATAAAAATCGTTGATTTATTTTAACCATGTATTTGCAGAGTGTGGTGTCTATCTGACGAACATTTTCCTTCATTAGGAAAGATGCTGTCTCCAAATGATAAAAAGTTAGAAAAACTGGATCCGTTCTATCGACCTTCAGTGTCCAAGCAGAAGACCAGTGCGGAAATCATAAGTGAAGCACGAAATGCATTAAGAACAGTTCGAACTGAAAGACCTTTTACACCAAAGGAAGACCAAAGAAAATTATTTGGACCTGCATCTTCAAGAACACCAGAAAATAGGCCTCCTTCCTCCTTCAGGTACATGATATTTCATTTTCAAGGACACTCAGCTAGTTAAGCACCAGATTACATTGTCCCTTACTTCCATGAGGTGTCCCGAAGGTCTCCATAAGTAGGAAAATTAACAAACCCATATTATATTTTACATTTTTAATATTTATAGATCAACGTGTAGAGAAATATTTTATAATTTAAGGTACAGTTAGCTAATATTGCCTATTTTCCATATGTATGTATGTGTGGTGACCTTTGGGCATCCTGTATTATAGATAGTTGATTCTTATAATAAACTATATCTTTAGAGCAGTTTTAGGTTCACAGCAAAATTGAGTAGAAGTACAGAAATTTCACATATATCCCCTGCTCCCACACGTGCATAACGTGCATAGCCTTCTCTGTTATCAACATCCCCCAGCATTTGTTACAATTGGTGAACCTATATTGACACATTGTTAGCACCCAAAGACTATAGTTTATGTGAGGGTTCACTCTTGGTGTTGTACATTCCACGTATTTGGACAAAGTTATAATGACATGTGTCCACTGTTACAGTACCATCCAGAGTAGTTTCACTGCCCTAAAAGTCCTTTGCTCTGTTTGTGTATCCCTTCTTCCCCCCAAACCCTGGCAACCACTGATTTATTTATTTTTTTACAAAACTATTATTTGAGGTTGGCCACTGCGGACCACGACTGAGGACTTATCCTCCCAGGGGGCGAACCTGCCCACGCCCAGGCCGGCAGTGGAGTCAGCGCGGCCCCAGCCTGCCCTCTTGGGAAACAGTGTC
>CAUYPK010104782.1:0-16231 GCA_963574355.1 Loris lydekkerianus | reverse complement strand
TCTATGTCTCTTCAGTGGGGAATTCAAACCATTAACATTTATTGAAATAATTGATAAGGGTGGTAGTGTCTTATTTTGCGAGAGTCCATTGCTTAGTTTTATCTTTTGCATTAATGTGGAGGTTAGGTTCTGTCCTTTAATTTCTGAGTTCTTACTTTGCTGCTGATCCATTGTGATGGTCAGTGTGTAGAACAGGTTGAAGTATTTCCTGTAAAGCTGGTCTTGTTGTGGTGAATTTCCTCAATGTTTGTATATCTGTAAATGATTTGATTTCTCTGTCAATTTTAAAGCTTAGCTTAGCAGGGTACAGAATTCTGGGCTGGAAATTGTTCTGTTTAAGTAGATTAAAGGTAGATGACCATTGTCTTCTTGTTTGGAAAGTTTCATTAGAGAAGTCTGCAGTCACTCTGATGGATTTGCCTCTGTAGATCAACTGGCACTTACTCCTGGCAGCTTGCAGAATCTTTTCTTTTGTCTGGACTTTGGACAGGTTCATTACAATGTGTCATGGAGAAGCTCGGTTAGAGTTGAGGCGACCTGGGGTCCGATATCCCTCTGAATCTTTGGTGATATTTGGGAAATTTTCTTTTATAATATTCTCTAGTATAGCTTCCATTCCTCTGGGGCATTCTTTTTCCCCTTCTGGGATTCCTATAACTCATATGTTGGAACACTTCATAAAGTCTCATAATTTTGACAGTGAATGTTCTGCGTTCTCTCTCTTCTTTTCTGCCTCTTTTACTATCTGGGTTATCTCAAGAAGTTTGTCTTCTACTTCTGAAATTCTTTCTTCTGCATGGTCTAACCTGTTGCTGATACTTTCCATTGCATTTCCATTTCCTAATTGACTGCTTCAGTTCCTTCAGCTCTGCTACATCCTTTCTATATTCTTCATATCGTTCATCTCTTATCTGATTCTGTTTTTGGATTTCCTTTTGGTTATTTTCCACTTTATTAGCAGTTTCATTCATTGTTTCTATCATTTCTCTCATTGTTTTCATCACGTGTATTCTAAATCCCTTTTCTGTCATTCCTAACATTTCTTTATAGGTGGAATCCTCTGCAGTAGCTCCCTCATGGTCCCTTAGAGGGGTTGTTCTGGACTTGTTCTTCATGTTGCCTGGAGTTTTCTGCTGATTCTTCCTCATGAGTGGTTTCTTTTATCTGTTTCCTTGCCCTAATTTTCCTTTCACTTCCTCTTGCTTTTTAAGTTCTTATGCTGGTTTTTCACTGTTTTAGTCCTCCTCTTGGGGTCCAGAAGTCTCTCGCTGACTCCCCATAATGTTCTCAGTAAATTCTATGTTGCTTCCCTGGGAACTTTATTAATTTCCTAGTGGGGTGAGGATGCAGAGTCTACCGCTCACTTTTGTTTGGAGAAAGTGTGTAGAGCTCCCTCCCCCCCCCCATCCTTTTCTAAGGGCTTCATAATTCTCTTTGTAGAGATCCTTCTTATCTTTTGTTAGGTACATTCACAGGTATTTCATTTTCTTAGAAGCTACTGTGAAGGGTGTTGTGTCTTTGATTTGATTCTCAGCTTGACTGTTATTGGCATATATAAAAGCCACTGATTTGTGCACATTTATTTTGTATCTTGAGACATTACTATATTCCTTGATCACTTCTAAGAGTCTTGTGGTTGAGTCCCAGGGGTTTTCTAAGTATAAGATCATATCAGCAAAGAGCAAGAGTATGACCTGCTCTAGTCCCATTTGAATACTTTTGATATTATCCTCTTGCCTGACTACATCAACTAGCATTCCCAACACTATTTGAATAGCAGTGGCAATAGTGGAATTCCTTGTCTGATTCCAGTTCTAAGTGGAAATGCTTTCAGTTTTACTCAATTTCTTACAATATTGGCTATGGGTTTATTTTAGATGACTTCTGTTAATTTAAGAATTGTCCCATCTATACCTCTTTTCTTAAGTGTTCTTATCAGGAAAGGATGCTGAATTTTTCTGCATCTATTGACAAGATTACATGGTCTTTGTTTTTTTCTTCTGTTTATATGGTGAATTTATTTATATATGTTCAACCAACCTTGCTTCACTGGGATAAAGCCCACTTGATCATGATGCATAATTGTTCTAATGTATAGCTATAGTCTGTTTGCTAAGATTTTAAATATTTTTGCATCAGTAGTTTTCCCTTTTTGTTGAGTGTTTTCCTGGTTTTGGTATTAGAGTGACATTTGCTTTGTGAAATACATCAGGAAGAGGTCCGTCCTTCTCTGTGTTTTGTAATGGGTTCTGCAAAATAGATACAAGCTTCTCTTTGAAGGTTTGCTAGTATTGTGGTGTGAAACAATCTGGCCCATGACTTTTCTTTTTTGGAAGATTTTGTATGGTTAATGCAATTTCAGGGCTTGATATTAGTCTGTTCAAAATTTCTACTTCTTTCTGGTTGAGTTTAGGGAGGGGGTGTGATTCCAGGTATTTGGAAGTCCATTCCCTCAAAGTTCAAATTTCTGAGCATGGAGTTTTTTGTGGCAATCAGGATCTTTTGTTTCTCGGTGATAATCTGTTGTTTTTCCACATTTTTATTTCTTATTCAGGTTATTAGAGATCTTACTTTTCTATTTCTGGTTAATCTGGCCAAGGGTTTCACAATTTTCACTATTTTTCACTATTTTTTCACTATTTTCTAAGAACCAACTTTTTGTTTCACTGATCTTCCTAATGGTTCTTGTGTTCTCAATCTCATTTAATTCTGATTTAATTTTGGTTATTTATTTTCTTCTTCTAGGTTTGGGATTAAATTATTCTTGCTTTTCTAACTCCTTGAGATGGTTAATTAGGTTGTTGATGTGTCCTCCTTCTGTTTTTTGAATGTGGGCATTTAATGCAATAAATTTCTTTCTTAGGACAGGCATTGCATATCCCACGGGTTTTGATAGCTTGTGGCTTCGTTTTCATTTTTATGTAAGGAATCTAATTATTTCCTTCTTTATCTCTTCTTTGACACAACTGTCATTCAGCATAAGTTGTTTAGTTTCCAAGATCTTATGTAGGAATGCAGATTTTTGTTGGAGTTAATTCTACTTTTATTCCATGGTGGTCCAAAAAGACACAAGGTATAATTTCTATTCTTTGAAATTTTTTGAATTTTCATTTGTGTCCTGAGATATGATCAATTTTGGAGGATAACATGTAGGTTAATGAGTTGTTCATATACTCATTTTTTTGGAATGGAATGTTTTTATATGTCTATTAAGCTCATTTGTCCTAAAATTGTGTTTAAGTTCATTACTTCTTCATTTAGCTTCTGCTTGGAGGGTCTGTCCAGTTCTGTCAGTAGAGTGTTGAAATCCCTAGTATTATGGTTGTAGGATATCATATTGTTCAGATCAGTTAGTGTTCATTTTATTTTTCAAGGGAGCATTTAAGTTGGGGGCATAAATATTTAGGATTGAAATGTTTTCTTGTATTGTTCCCTTGACCAGTATATAGTGTCTATCTTCATTTTTCTTTATTTTTGGTAGTTTAAATACAATTGTATCTGAAAATAAGATAACAGTCCCTGCTTTCTTCTGATTTCCATTTGCCTAAACAATTGTTTTCCAACTTTTCATCCTGAGTCTTGTTTTATCCTTAGCGGTTAGATGTGTTTCCTGAATACATCATATATTAGGCTTGTGCTTTTTAATTCAGTCAGCCAGCCTGTGCCTCTTCAGTGGGGAATTCAAGCTATTCACATTTATTCGGAGAATTGATAAATATAGTGGAGTTATTTTCTTCTTATTTTGTGGCTGTCTGTTACTTAGTTTTATCACTTGTCCTATTGTGGAAGATAGGCTTTGTCCTTTCATTTCTGTATGTGTTACTTTGGTGGTGGTCCATTATGCTGGTCAGTGTGCAGATTAAGTCTGAGCACTTCCTGCAGAGGTGCAGAGTTGTAGAAAAATTCCACAATGTTTGCATGCCAATAAAAGATTTGATTTCTCCATCAAATATGAAACTTACATAATCATAAGTCCAAGTGCAAGTCCTACCCTTAAACAAATTAACAGAGCCTATTTTCACCAAAGTGCAGGATGGTACATATTCAAAATTCTGGAGCTTTGCAGTAGGGGAAGAGGAATCCATGGCTTGCTAAACTGTCCAGCTATAGTTCCAGACCCATGGGCAAACAAATTCACCAAAGTCCAGGCTGTGGCTTTTGCCCATGCTTAGGGGAGGGAGATCTATGGCTTGATGTCTGCTACCCAGGAATTTCCCAGATTGGGAATGCCTGAGGCTGGAGCCACCCCTCTCCAGGTCAGCAGGAGGGAGGTTGGGGGACAAAACACCAGGGAGAGCCTTTCTGGGCACAGATGCTGCCTACTGCTACTCAGGAGATAGGGAAAGCTCCACCTCCCCCAGCAGGAGGGAGACTCAGGAGAGACCTTGCCTCACCAAAGTTAGTGTAATTAAGCCATGATTTCATCCTACAGTGAGGGGCAGGGAGCATTCATTTCACTGGGCCGCACAATGCAGAGGTCTCTCAGAGATCCTGCCAGACACATTGAAGGAGCAGGACCTATCTCCCTTTCCTTCCTGCTTATTACTAGTGACAGAGCAAGTGGCCTCTGTAATCTTTACTTACTCAGTTGTTATGGGAGCTGTGTAGGGTTCAAAGCTCCTTCTAAGCTTGGCTAGCACTCCAACTCACCCATGATTGAAAGTAGGCCTCTTAGGGAGCAGTCTGTAGGGCAGCCCAAGAAAGAAGGGGGATGGATTGTGGCAGTGTGACGGGGTCAAAATTGCTCAATATTCTGCCATGCAGGAGGAGACCCAGAACATACTCTTAGATAAAGGAAAAATGGGTCTTTCCTCCCCTGTGGCACTCTCCCATGGGATGACAACTCCCATAGATCACTGCTCAGAGAGCCCCCGGGGGTCGGAAGGGTTCTCTTACCCTTCCACTATTTTGGCTTCTCCAGTAATCTGCTCCATAACTGTCCTATTTTCTCTTCTTTCAGTTTGTCTCAATAGGATTGCTGAGTGCTTTGACTTCTCCTTTTTATGTACCTCCCACTGCCAGCAACTTCAAGTTCACTTCAGTCTAATTTTCTTCCTTCTAGATGGGAGCTTCTGATAATAGCTGCCCCCAGTCAGCCTTCTTTCACCTCTCCCTTTTACCCACTTTTTAATGGGTTGTTTGATTTTTCCCTTGCTAGTTTGCCTGAGTTCTTTGTTGATTCAAAGAATCAGCCCTTTGTGAGCCCTTTGTCAAATGTATAGTATATGAGTATCTTGCTGTACGTTGGTATTCTCTCATTCTGTAGATTGTCCATTTGCTCTATTGATTGTGTCCTTAGCTGTGCAGAAACTTTAATTTGATCTGCTCCCATTTGTTTATTTTTGTTATTGCTGTGATTGCTTTTGAGGTCCTCTCCCTAGGCTGGTATCTATAGGAGTTTTTCCAACATTTTCTTCTAGAAATCTTATAGTTACATGGTTGAGATACTTATATTCATAACACCCTAGACATGTGCGTATTGAAACCACACATGGAAAAAAACCCCAAAGCCATATAAAATGATTTTATATTTTCTAAACCATTGTTTTTATCTGAGATACTCAAAATTGATTATTTTAATTTTTTAAAGTAGTTCTTCAGTGATTTCATTTCAACAAATATTGCTTTAAGGCACAATTTTCTGAAAATTTGTTTATAATTTTACAAAGAGAAGTTGTATAATACTATTAAGTTAAATCAATTTTTAGGTTCTGTGGCATAGTCAAAAGTTACAGAAATGGAGAACTTATTTAATTATAATTACCTTTTCTTTGATCTGTATTTAACATTGACAATAAAAATTGCAGTTCAACTAAGGAAACAAGAAGAAGTGTGGAATCTTTTGGAAAATATTATCTAAAATATCAGTAGTGGAAAAATAGGGAGTAAAAATTTAAGACCAAAATTTTGGCTATTCATTATTTTTAGAAGTGAAAATCGGGGACTTTCTTTCCTTTATTCTTGAATATATGTGTAGTTATATTTCTTTATAATTCTTTGCTGAGGATTTAGGAGAATTAGATCATCATGTCTTTCTGTCATAAGATTTTCAAGATAAATGACAAAAATATAAAGTTATTAAATTATTTTTGCAACAAAATATAAATTGTATACAAAAAAGAACCTATATTAGACCTTCCTCTGTTTTTTGGAGTAAGTTATGTTTGAAGTAAGATAGATTAATATATCTGAATGTAAAAGAAATGATGGGCTCCAAAAAATATTATTTATGAAACACAAAGATAGTCAAGCAATGGGAAGGGTGAGGAGATAGAGAAGAGGGGAAGGCAGGCAATTGGTGGGAAGAGGGAGGGTCTTTGGTAGGATCTCACCTACTATACACAATGCAAGGGTATTTAGCACACCCCACCCAGGGTAGGGAACCCTCCTACAGCTTAAACTTTACCTTGGTAATGAGAGCAATGTAACCTTAAAATTTATTCCCTCATAGCAATGGGAAATTTAAAAATATATATATTATATATGATTTTTAATTTATTTCTTCATTTAAAAATATTGATAATATACAAATAAGTGGAATTTGAAGATATAACTTAAAATCAGAAATCACAGAAAAAATTGCTGTGTCACAATAGAACTACAGGAAAAGTGATTGAAGCATATTTTTTAAAAAGATAATTATTGTATTTTTAATTTCAGGCTGTTTGCAGAAACTCATTTCAGAATATAAGAAAGCCTGATATTAGCAAGGTGGAGCTTTTAAAAGATGTTCAAGGCAAAAAAGATCTTATTATTCGATTAGTAGCTCATGATATTGATCAAGCTAATGCAGAAGATTACATAGAAGAGGAAGTAAATTCTGAGGAAGAAGAAGTCATTTTAGGAGAGGTGTTTGCCCAAGACCAATTTATAAATCATGTGAAAAAAGTCAACAAACCAGTAGAAAGCAAAGTTTCTCCTAAGCCAACTCCAAGCACCAACAGCCTGAAAAAATTCTTGTCACTAAGTAAATGTTGTCACATATCTAGTGAAAATATTGAAAGTATTGAACCAATTTCAAATCAGATAATAGAATCTAATGAGACAAATGTTAAAAGAGCTGTTGCTGAGCTTGACATGGCCACAGCAAAAATGATGCCTGAAACAGTCTCTTCTTGGGAGAAAAGGCCACAGCATAAGGTAAGTGAGAACATGGCTATCAGTAAAAGGGTGGAGAGTTTCATAAACTTGGTCCAAGAATGTATTTTGATTAGATGCAAAATACTAAAATGAATTGTCTCCTCCAAAATTTGGTGATATTTACAATATAAAGGAAATGCTTCATAGATACAGCCATGAAACTCAATTGAGGGAAAGCAGATAATGAATAGAACCCTAGATTAATTAGAAGCCCATGGGAAAAAGAAAATGGAAACGGTTGAGAAAAATGTAAGCTAATTACTGAAAACCACAGATTCCAGCCCTTTTATGTTTTTTACCAGTAAATACCAGTAGAACAGTTCAAGAAGTTTGGCTGAGGTAGGTGGAAATACAAAAAGATCCATAGAAATTTAGATTCTTCTGTGTTTGATTTCTAACTTTGACTCAATAGCTCAGTGACCTTTGGGCAAGTTACATAGCCAACCTTTTCTTAAAAGTCTCTTAGTCAACTTATCCAAACTTAAAAAGTTAATTAAATTTTTAAATAACATCCTACAATTAGCTCACAAACTCAAAACATGTAAATGATCATATAGGCCTTAGTGACCCTTTGAGGTTTAGGGTTTTGTTCTGTCCAAATATCTACACCATAAAATGTTTTTGGAGAATATGCAATTCAGAATTTCCTGGTAAAACAATTTTTTGATTATTCATTTGATGATAGCGCCAGGTGAACACAAAAGCTGACACAAACCAGATAAAAGAACATAACTATCCTGACTTCCCAACAAATAAACTGAAGTATTTTTTAAAATAATAGACCTTAAAACCTTCCTAATAGGCCAGTGTTGAGTTGAATCTCTGTTCTTTTTGCTTTTGAACTCAGGAAAATATGATTAAAAATACTTTTAAGTTTATAAATGGAAAATTATATTCTTTAAACATTGTTCTAGGTTTATGTTTAAAATGTACTCAAAGACCAATATCATAATTTAAATCAACTTCACTGAGAAATTTCAAAATAATTATATTGGAAGAGACATTTTTATTTATAATTATAGGATACAACCACCTTTTTAGCACTCTCTAAAACTTTTTTCTATGTGTAGATTAGACTGCATAAAAAAAGTCCCAAAATGAGAAAGTACATATCAAACTCACTTTGTGTGACACCTGATTTGCATTTCCAGAAAGAAGAAAAGAATCTTGTTACTGAACCTACACATTACTACGTACATAGAATTATGAGTTCATCTTCATACAACCAAGACGATCTCCTTTCATCTATGAGGTACATAAAATTAAGGCAATGCAAATGAAGAAATCTGAGATTAAAATAGGGTTTATGAGAAGAATGGGGCCCTGGTAAAACTATAACTGAGCAAGCATTCACTGTCGACCCTTTCCTCACTTCTTCTTCTGCCCTCCTTTGGCTTCCCACTGTGGAAAATTTCTGAGCTTCCTCTTGTCACCTGCTCCCCTATTTTTAGTTACCTGGCCTCTACACACTTGTTTTGAGACATGTTTCTAGAGAAATCATGTCTTTAATTGAGTATTTGCTAATATATTGGGGTATTTTTTTAACCTGAAAGACTGGCACTAAGTAGGCAATGGCACATGCACTATCAGAACAAAAGACTTCTTGCACAGCTCTCTTAAATAAGCCCAATATTCTAATGTCTACTTCCTATAAAAAGAATCCAAAGAAAAGAGGGAGAATTGTAAGTTGGATCATTCAGTAATGAATTATAGAAAGTTAAAGAATTGGATGTGGGCTTTAAGAATGATTAGCATTTCATGAGCAGATGACAATACAAGTTTGTGTGACTATAGACACAAAATATAGACTGTATGGCAGAGGGGACAGAGGGGACAAAGTGCACAGTAGACGTGGAATCTGATAACTCTATCAAGAACAATTAAAACATCTAAAATTTTTCTTAAGTTTATAAAATATAATGCAAAAGTGGTGTGTTATTATCCCACAAGAAACACTGGCTATACAGAGAAAATGTTCACATTTCTTTCTATTTAGCAGGTTTGGATTATTACTTTTTTGACATTACAGTGTTTTGGGAGATCTATTCCTGGCTCACCATTGCCCCTTTTCTCCTGCATGATATTAATATTTCTTTTAACATACATAACTAATAATGAAAGCACCTCTCTGTTTATATCACCAAAGTAGAGAGGGGGCACAGATAATAATAAATAAAAATAAACTCGGAGTAAGATGATAGATACCCAGGTTCTTATTTTCCCATAGAAACAAAAAATAAGCAACTACAAACTGACTATATCTATGTTATCCCCCAAAAGAGGCTGGAAGCCAAAGATCAGTAGCAACCAAATGAACACTCAGTCAATGAAACACCACATTCAAAATGAGAAAAAAAAAAGTGTCTCTGGATTTTACCTTGCTCTTGTACTCAACATCTTCACAGCATGGTACATTACAGTAGGGATATAGGGATAAAGAGGTTAATTCCCAGGTTTTTAATTTTTTTTTTTTTTTTTTTTTCCCATTATGGTGAAAAGAACAGAATACATGAGAACTAGTTTGCAATGTTCTGGACATCTATGTGTTTGCTGAAGAAATTACTTTTGTCTCACCTGAATAAGAGCTCAGGATAAGCGATGGTGGCATGGTTTAGATCTATGGTTTAAACAAATTATGGTTTAAAATGGATAATTGATGGTGGCAATAATGTATCAAAAAGTAACACATGAATCAGTCTGACCAAAGTCAAAGTGAAGGAGGAAATCATACATATTGTGAGATGAAAGTAACAAATTACCTACCAAGGAAACTCAATCAGATTGACAGAAGACCATTCAGCAAAGAACTTTAAAGCCAGAAGGAATTGGGGTCCTGTTTTTCGTTTCTTAAACAGAATCACTACAAGCCAAAAATTTTGTACCCTCCAAACCTAAGAAACTTAGAGAAAGGAGAAATAAAGTCTCACCTAGCCAAGCTAACACTAATGGAATTTGTCACCACTATGCCTGCCCTACAGGAAATGCTTAAAAATGCTCTATACGTGGAAAAGAAAAATCAGTACCACTTAAAAACACCCCAAAGTTAAAGCTTCCAACATTTACAAAACAGTTACAGAAGAGAGAAAACAAAGTAACTAAGTATCATTCAAAATGCTGAACAGAAGAGTATCTCACATAGCAATACTAAAGTTTCAGGTTAACAGTTGCAATTCTCCCTTAGAAAGATATAGGCTGGGCTCATTGTCTCATGCCTATAATCCTAACACTCTGGGAGGCTGAGGTGGGTGGATTGCCTGAGCTCAGGAGTTCAAGATCAGCCTGAGCAAGAGCAAGACCCCATCTCTTAAAAAAAAAAAAAAAAAAAAAAAAAAATAGCTGGGCATTGTTGTGGGTACCTGTAGCCTCACTTACTAGGGAGGCTGAGGCAAGAGAATCACTTGTGCCCAAGAGTTTGAGGTTGCTGTGAGCTATGATGCCATAGCACTCTACCAAGGGTGACAAAGTGAGACTTTGTCTCAAAAAAAAAAGAAAAAAGAAAAGAAAAGATATAGGCTGGCTGAATGGATTTGTCCCAAAGAGGTTGAGGACTGCCAGATAACAGAGTTAAATGTAAGGTATGTAACAATAGGAATTCTAGAAGAAAACAGAAAAAAAAGTATTCTTTACATTAGCCTAAGCAAAGAATTTATGACTAAGATTCCAAGGTAAATATAAGAATAGCAAAAATAAATAGAGGTCCATTTAATTAAATCAAAAAGCTTCTGTACAGTGAAGGCAATAACCAGCACAGTAAATAGAAAACCTGTAGAATGGGAGAAAACATTCACAAACTATACGTCTGATAAAGGGCTAATATCCAGAATCTACAAAGAACTCACACAAATCAGCAAGGAAAAGAAAAACCCATTATAAAGTGGGCAAAAGACATGAACATAAGTTTTTCAAAAGAAGATAAGACTAATGACTAACAGACATATCAAAAAGTGTTCATCAGGGAAAATGCAAATAAAACCACATGAAATATCTCCTTATCCCTATCAGAATGGACATTTTTAAAGAGTCCAAAGACAATAGATGTTGGTGTGAATGTAGAAAGATAGGAATGCTTATACACTGTTGGTGAGACTGCAAATTAAAGTAACCTCCATGTAAAACAGTACATAAATTCCTCAGAGAAAAACATGCAGACACACCGCTTGATCCAGGAATCCCACAACTAGGTATATACCCAAAAGGTATATTTTATCAAAAAAAATTATACTTAAATATTTATTGCATTATAATTCACAATTACAAAGATGTGGAGTCAACATAATTGCCCATCAATTTCTGAACAGATTACTGTACATACACCTACATGAGTGTGTATTAATCATGAAGTACAACTCAGCTATAAACAAGAATCAAATAATGTCCTTCCCAGAAAATTGGATAGAACTGGAGACCTTTATTCTAAGTGAAATATCCAAAGAATGAAAAACCAAATAGCACATGTACTCTCTAATAATTGGGTGCTAAATGATGAGTACACATGGGCATAAAGAGATGTAGAAGACATTGGAAACCAAAAGGGGGGGGGTGGCAGGGTAAAAAAAAATTGCATATCAGGTACAATGAAAACTATTCTGATCATGAGCACACTAAAAGTCCCAACTTAAGCAATATACAAAGTATCCAGTAATAAAAACATTTGAATTAAAAAAAGAAGAAAAGTATTTTATCAATAGTCTAACTTTACAATTTAACAAACTAGAAAAATAACAAAGTAAACTTAATAGGAACAAGGCAATAAGAATTAGAGGAGTAATAAATAGAGGCTAGAAAAACAAAAAAGAAAATCAATAGTACCAAAAATTGGCTCTTCTGAAAGATCAACAAGGTTGAGAAGCCTGTAACAAGGTTACCTAAGGAAAGAGAGAAAAGCCTCAAATAATTAAAAGTATGAGTGAAAGAAGGGACATTACCACTTAGTTTAGAAATAAAAAGGATTCTAAGAGAATACTATTTATAAAAGATTGTATGCCAACTACAAGATTGGATAAACTGCATGAAGTGGAGAAATTCCTAGCAACACTCAATTTGCCAAGTTCGAATCATGATGAATGAAAAAAATCTGAGCAAATCTACAGATAGTCAGGGTATTGAATAATAATCAGAAATCTCCAAACCACAACAACAAAAAAGCTCAAAGCCAATTCTATCAAAGAAGAGTTAACATTAACCCTTTTCAACATTTTAAAAAACTTTAAAGGAAGAAATACTTCCAAATCATGAGGCCAGCATTACCTTGATACCATAGCCATATGAAAACTGTATAAGAAAAATACACTATAGACTAATATCACTGATGAACACTGATGCACATTAAAAGGCTTATAAATCACGACCAAGTGGAATTTTCCCAGGAATGTAAAAGAGTTTCAACATAAAAAACAGTCAATATAATATACCATATTACCAGAATGGAGGGGTCACACACACTCCTCAATTGATGTAGGAAAATTGGCAAATTTCAACACCTTTCATGATAATAGCACTCAACAAATTAGAGGTAGAAGAACACAGTTAAGGCCATGTATGAAAAACCTACACCTAAGTTTGTCCTCAGTGGTGAAGAAAGGAGGCTTTTTCTCTAAGATCAGAGATAAAATAAAAATGAGAGCATCTCACTTTTGCCACTTCTATTTAACATAGTACTGGAAGTCCTAGCCAGAGAAATTAGGCAAGAAAAAGCAAAAAGAAATTAAAAGGGTAGAAGTAAAATGTTTTCTGTCTATAGATGACATTATCATATATGTAGAACCCCCCCCCAAAAAAAAAAAATCCTTTTAAAACTAATAAATGAATTTGGCAAAGTTGTGGGACAATAAATTGTTTTTCTATGTACAGGCAATCCCCAGGTTACAAACAAGATAGGTTCTATAGGTTTGAATTTGTATATAAGTTGGAACAGGTACAATTATTTATTACTTGTAGAAGCCTCCATTCCTAAGTGCAAGTCATATGTCAGTCAGATGTTTGTAACTTAGGAATTTATTGTAATAGCCTCCGCTCATAAGTGTCAGATGTACGTAATTTGGATATTTATAAATTGAGGGCTGCCTGCACTTACAATGAACAATCTAAACAGGAAAGAAAAGTCATATATAGCTCTTATACTAGCATCAAACAGAATAAAATTAATAGAAGTAAATATAATGAAGGAAGTGAAAAACTTATACTGTGAAAACTACAAAACATTACTGTATGAAATTGAGGAGGACACAAATAAATGGAAAAAAACTTCCACGTTTATGGATTGTAAATCTTAATATTATTAAGATCTGAATACTACCCAAAGTGATCGTCAGATTCAATGGCTCACACCTGTAATGCCAGCACTTGAGAGGCCAAGCCAGGGGTATTGCTTGAGCTCACGAGTTCAAGACCAGCCTAAGCGAGAATCAGACATCAGCTCTAAAAATTAGCCAGGTATTGTGGTGGTGTCTGTAGTCCCAGCTGCTTGGGAGGCTGAGGCAAGAGAATCACTTGAGCTCAAGCGTTTGAGGTTGCTGTGAGCCAAGACACCATGGCACTGTATTGAGGGTGGCCAAGTGAGACTCTGTCTTTAAAAAAAAAAAGAAAGAAAGAAAAAGCAGCACATTAAAAGGCTTATAGACCACATCTAAGTGAAATTATTTTTATAAATAAATATAAGAGCAACAACTTTACATATGACTCTTACATAAAGACAAAAAAGAAAAACTTCATGACACTGGATTTGAGAATGATATTTATGACCAAAAGTATAGGCAAGAAAAGAAAAAAATAAATTGTACTTCATCAAAATTAAAACCTATTGTACTTCAAAGGACACTATAAATAAAGTGAAAAGTCAACCAGTGGAATGGAAGAAAATAATTGCAAATCATATACCTAATGTGGCATTAATATTCAGAATATATATTAAAAAACTAAGATTCTGCAACAGTTAAAATGGATGCATTAAAAATGTGCAAAGGACTTGAATAGGCAATTCTCCAGAGAAGATATACAAATTGCTAATAACAAAGCACATGTAATGGTGGTACATGTCACTGATCATTAGGGAAACACACGTGTGTATCATAATCATGAGATACTACTTTAACCCAATGGGATAACTATAGAAGGAAAGGAACAGAAGAGGAAGGTAGAGGATTGGAGGGGATAGTAGAAAGAAAGAAAAGAAGTGTTGATGAAAGTGTAGAGTAATTGGAACCCTTGTGTATTTATGGTGGAAATTTAAAATATTGCAGTCACTGTATAAAACTGCATAATGGTTTCTCAAAAATTAAACATAGAATTACTCTATTATCTAGAAATTCCACATCTGGGTATATAGCCAAAATAATCAAAAGCAGGGACTGAAACAGATACTTGTACACCCATGTTCACAGCAACATTATTCCCTATAGACTAACATTGCAAGTAACACAAGTGCCCATCAATAGATAAATAAACAATGTGTTTTATGTACATTCAGGGAATATATTATTCAGCCTTAAAAAGGAAGAACATTCTGACATGCATGAACCTTAAAGACACTATGCTAATTGAAATGTCAGTCACAAAAGGACAAATACTGTGTCTCCTAAGAGGTCCCTCCCTAGAGTAGTCAAATTCATAGAGATAGAAAGTAGAATAGTGGTTTTCAGGGGTTAGGGAGAGAGGGACATGGTATGTTAGTGGGTATAGAATTTAAGTTGGGGAAGATGAAAAGGTTCTAGAGATGGATGGTGGTGATGGTTGCATACCAATGTGAATGTAGTTAATGTCACAGAACTTTATACTTAAAAATAATTAAGACAAGGCTCAGTGCTCATAGCACAGTGGTTACAGAACCAGCCACATGCACCGAGATTGGGGGGTTTGAACCCAGCCTGGGCCAGCTAAACAACAAAGACAATTACAACAAAAAAATAGCCAGCATTGTGGCAAGCACATGTAGGCCCAGCTACTTTGGAGGCTGAGGCAAGAGAATTGCTTCAGCCCCAGAGATTGAGGTTGCTGTGAGCTGTGATGCCATGGCACTCTACTGAGGGTGACATAGTGAGACTCTGTCTCAAAAATAAATAAATACATATTTAAAAAATTAAGACAGGAAAAACTACATTTAGAAATTATTTTCATTTGATTTGGAATCTCAGTGGTATACTATTACAGGTTTACTCCTATATGTATAAAGACTGTTCTTTTACTTAACCTGTAATTTCTTCATTTAGTAAATACATTTAAAATGATGTGCTTTTTCTTTTGTTTTAGTGATTTTGAAGAGTTTAAAACAGACGCACGTGCTAAAATATTAGAAGGTTGGACTCTTTTTCTTAAATTACAGAATATTCTAAAAGAAACTTTATTTACTACTTTACTTTCTTTTTTAGTATAAAACTTGATGTTAATACTTTTTTTAAATGTGAGTTTATCTACTTTTGCAAAGTCCTAATATTACCTCACTCAGGTATTAAAATTAGGCTAAATTGCTGCAAGATTTCATTAATTATTTTTGTATCAAATATATGGGGTGTTGTTATGAAATTATATTTAAATCTCTTGTGGGAAATATCCACAAGATCAGATGTATATATCTGGGTCAGAACTCATGCTACTAGGATTTAACGATTTCCTTAAAGGGTTGTACTTCCTTTCTGTCATAGCTTAGCTCTATAAGCTTGTGCAAAAAGGCTTTCATAGCCCACTTTATTTGCTCACATTAAATTTGCTCACATCTGCTAGGGATAGACGTTACTTTCTTCCTTGATTTTTTATCTCTGTTAGTATTGACTCCTTTCTCGATTTGTTGAGACCTCAGAAGACCAATGTGGTCTGACAAGGACAGCATATACAAGAGGTAGAGTGTCATGTTTAGTATAAAGCAGTTTTGGAATCAAATTGCAACTGAAACACAGTCTCTTAATTTGGAAGCGAAAATCTTTTTTTTTTTTTTTCTTTTTTATTAAATTATAGCTGCGTCATGGGGCATCATACACTAGCTTCACAGACCATTTGACACATTTTCATCACAATGGTTAACATAGCCTTCCTGGCATTTTCCCAGTTACCGTGCCAAGACATTTACATTCCACATTTACTAAGTTTCACATATACCCTT
>CAUYPK010104772.1:0-13179 GCA_963574355.1 Loris lydekkerianus | reverse complement strand
TGGGGCCTTGGTGTGTGCCACATCTTCTGGGGGCAAGACATGATTGCAAGAGGGACTTTACCTAACAAATGCAATCAGTGTAACCTAGCTTATTGTACCCTCAATGAATCCCCAACAATTAAAAAAAAAAAAAAAACTATGAGTTAATAATTTTTTTTTTGCTTTAAACATGACTATCCTTACACTAAACTCACACTAAAACAGCAAATCAAAAGAACCTACATATTTAAGCACTTTTATACCAAAATGTTCAATTTTATATTACAGATATGCTGATATATTGTAGTAAACAACGTCTACATTGTCAGTCAACTAAAGGCGACACTGTCTAGGTTTGGCACAGTGCTAAGGACCATGAGAACTCGGGAGAAATGTAAACCATGGTTCCTGCCTCAAGAGGGTTACTGTCCAGTTGAGGAGACAAGATTCTTAAGTGAAACATTTCTATATTAGTGTAATATGTATATAAGTACATATTCAAAAGAGTGATTACAGATACAATGAAGTACAGGGGATTGATTATAGCAGACAGGAAAATTTCATGAAGGAGAACTTAAAGGGTGAATAGATTTTATACAAATATATACAAGAGGCAAGAATTGGGGCAGTGCCTGTGGTTCAGTGGGTAGGGCGCTGGCCCAATATACCAAGGGTGGAAGGTTTAAACCCAGCCCCGGCTGAACTGCAACAAAAAAATGGCTGGGTGTTGTGGTCCCTGTAGTCCCAGTTACTCAGGAGGCTGAGGCAAGAGAATTACCTAGGCCCAGGAGTTGGAGGTTGCTGTGAGCTGTGGTGCCACAGCACTCTATGGAGAGCAATAAAAAAAAAAAAAAAAAGAGGCGAGAATAGTTCAGGAGGAGAGAATAAGGCTCACAAACACAGAGTGGTGAAAATGAACCTGGTAGGACTGCAGGTCAGATAGGGACTTGCCTTGAAGAAGCAGAAATTAGTATGGAGATATATAGCCAAGTTACCAAGTATATTATATGTTGTCTTAAAGGCAGAGAGTTTGGAAAAGATGATCAGCTTTTAATACTTTTCATCTTCCCCTGCATGGAAACTGGACTCTTCACAGTTAAAAATGAAGATGTGAACAACAGAAGGTCTGTTGTTAGGATTAGTGACAGAAGAGAGGTCAGGTGTGGGGAACTGAAGAGGGCCAATCCATGAGATGGGAAGGAAAGAAACAGACCATGACCTTGAGAAGGAGCAGAAAACTGTTAGCTCTAATAGAAGCCAAAAAGGATTGAAAAGGGATGATGGGTTCTGTTTGGCATGGTGAGTCTTGAAGGGTACAGAAGGGACCCCAGAAGATGCAGTCCCAGATAGAGGAAGAGAAGTAAAGGAAAAGATATTCCTGCCTCTTGTAGCAACTGAACCCAGCCCATCAATAACATCAGCATCCCCAGGTCCAATGTGGCACCTTTTATTTTTTCCTCCAAATATTCAGCACCATTTATCTTCCCTTTTCACAGATCCTGCCTTTAATGACTGTCACATTGCTCAGGAAACTTGATTGCAACAGTGTCCTTTCATGGGCACCAGTCAGAGGCTTATATCAAAGTCCTTGCAGAAGACAATTTTCAGATAAGATATGCACTTGTCATATCTGCAGCAAGCATCTGTCAGCCTCATTGTAGTCTGCATATAGAAAATTCGTTTCTAATCCTTAACACTCCAGCTTCCTCATACTGCTCCTCTTGAGTGGACACAGATATAAAAATTAAGCTTAGTTTATTTGATGTGTATTTGAGTAATCACCTTACTCCCCATAAAGTAACAGATAAAACAAAAAATATTTTTCAGAGTTCTTTCCCCCTTCCAGAATCTCTGGTGCTTTTTACTTCTTCTGTATTCTTTTCTAACTACTAATAAAAGTCCTATCTTAGCACTGAAAGAAAATATTTTTCCAATTGACCTAAGACCATTGAGGACGAGAAAGAGAGAGAAGCTATAAAGTGCCTTTCAGTAATAAGAAGAGCCACATTCATAAAACATACTGATTTCTTTCCCACTACAGAGTTATATGCAATATAACCTGTAAAAAAAAAAAAAAAAAAAAAAAAAAAAATCAGAGAATTCTGTCATTTTCAAGGCACTGGTCTGGAAATCAGCAAACAAAAGCTCAGCAAGATATCCTAAATCCTCTTTACCAGCTGAGGCAGTGAGTAGTAAATGAAAAATTAAAGAGATGGGATCTTCAAGGTCATCAGAGAGCCTATGTCAGCTCCTTCGCCTGGGGTTGTCAGTCTAACATCACAGTTTTTAAATTATAGACTGGAAATTTTGACTCCAAGGGTTCAAATCTGAGGTTTGCCACCTATTAGCTGTGTGACCTGGAGCAAGTTATTTAAGTTGTCTCTGAGCCTCAATCTTCTCCTATGTAAGATGGAGATAATATATTTAGCTTACAAGAAGGATTAAATGAGTCAGTGTATTTAAAATACGTAACATTAAGTATCTGACACATAGTAAGTGTTCCACAGATGTTAAGATTATAATTTCAATTTCTTTCCAGCCATATTGCTGTCTTCAGTTTCATAGATATTAACAGATAACTATATTTCTGATGCTTATAATTAACAACTTCTATTTATACAAAATATATTCAGTTATACCTTTGCGTCAAATGTAGCAGACACTGTTATACCAATACTTCTTCACCCTTAGCACTTCAGTGTGTGGCACCCCAACTTCCTACTGCCAGCACCTACATTTCCTTCGCTGAAATCTTTCCCTGGGTGCCAATGCCTAGTTTGCCAACCTATGTGGCAGATTGGATGTGCTAAGAAATTAATGGCTCTCAACCAAAGACTGATAGGAGTTGGTGTACCCTCACCAGTCAGGTGAGATAACTCTGAAGCAAACATCCTACCTTGCCTTCCAGACTTTCCTATGAAGCCTTAAGCCCCAGCCACTCTCTGTGGTTAGATAATTGTCTCTTTAATACCTGCCACTTCCCTGTTTCACTGCCCCATTTGTCTACCAGTATTTCCTTCAACTCTCAAACTACTTACACTTGAAGCCTTGCCTCAGAGTCTATTTCTATCTAGCAGAGCCCAAACTAAGATATTCTCACTAACCTGTAAGATAGATAAAGGTAGACGTCATCATTTTGCAGTAGAGAAACTGAGTTGTGGGTTAATGAAAGAGCTGGGCCTACGACCCAGGCTTCTTGACTACTTAAGTTCTTACTCCATCTGATTCATGTCAATTGAACTTCAACGTGCATGACGTACATATTTACCAGTTTGTTAACTGTGCGATCTTAACTAGCCATCTACCTAATGAATACTGAATTATCTGTCAGAGTCCAGAAGTGGATTGTTCTAGAAAAGATCAAGAGTATAGCTTATAGAGAAGTTGTCAATTAGCCAGAATTGATTTTTTTTAAGTAACACTTAGTATAGTGGTTACACTGAACACAAATTCAGGTTCCTTTTATGAGTTAGTCTTGGGGTCTTGTGTGTACACATCAATTCTCACTAGATTGAAAGACCTGAAAAAGAGCTGCATGCCAATGGTTCCTTGATTGATAACTACTGGGTAGTAAGAATATACTGATATTTATGTGAAGCATCACCTTTGTAGGGCCTTCTCTATGTTCCAAATCTGCCATCCAAAAAGGAGGTACCCCATAAATCTGGGTACCATAACAGGAAAGCTAGTTAAATTAAGTATCTGTTAGATATAGAATACAAGAATATTTGGTCCATGGAGGCCTCTTGTTTGGAGAGCCTTCTTAATTAATGGCCATCTGGTCCCCCATGAAAGAGTGTAATTAGGGAAGCAACGTAGGAGCAGATAGATAGTAGAAAACTTGTCTGTGCTGGCCTTCCCTCCAAGATATTTAGTACTCAGGTGAAGGACAAGGTCACACTGGGCTATTTATATTTTTCATAAAAAAAGATTTGGGCCCAGAGGTAGGGATAAAATAAATCACTGATTGAATCAAGTGGCAGACACAAAACTTCCTAACCTCTGAATACCCCTCGCTGAGTCTCTGAATCCAATTCAACATAGATCTGCTGTTTTCATCATCTTTGTTTTCTCCAGTTGATTTTAGCCTCTTGCGTGAGAGTAATAGAGGATCCCTGCAGCTTCAGGACAGATAAAGAACTGAACAAAACCTTTAGCTTTGTCAAAACAATCTGCACATGTGTTTTTTACTACAAACCTGAGGGGAAACTCCTATGGTGGTTGTTTGTTAAGATAATAATCAAAGAAAGAAGTGTTCTTCACCCAAGCTCCCAAAGAGCATCTGCTGAGTTAGATACTGTACCCAGTTTGCAATGCTCAAACCTCGGGATGTGACCAAACCATACACTCGTGAATACACATGCAAAACAATTAAAAAAATAAAAGGAAATCTACCTTACCCCCACCTTGCTGTCTACCTTATCTCCTCCATCTGCAAGACCTCTAAGAGAAAGCCTTAAGAGTCCTGGGAATTAGATACAGGCTACTCCTGAAATAGGAAATGAGAGTTGCAGGAAAGGGGTATCCAAGCCACTGATAAACTTAAATCGTAGCCTACACCTATGGCTTTTATATATATATCTTAAAAAAAAAATATATATAATATATATATATATATATTATATAGATATAATATATATCTATATATTATAGTATAATAATAAGAGCATAATTTTAGAACAGTAGAGGTCAACATGAAGCACATTGTCAACTGCATTCTGACTTTACAGTGACTTAAATGTTACTGTACAGAGTGACCTTTCACCTTTCCCAACCTCACCTTCCCACAGCAGCAGCATGACTTAGCTGCAACATAGCTAAGAATCAGGAACTAAGCACAGAGGGTGTCTGAGCACCAAGTCTGTGCATTGTAACTCATGTGCTTCCTTTAAGGGGAGGCCTGATAGGACCTGATTTGGAATCGATACAGTTATATTTTATGCATAATTCTAATCAAGTTTTGATGTCTTGTTTCCAGTCTTACCAAAGATTGGAGACATCTTGTTAAAAGCTAGACAGTGAATGTTAAAACAAGGATGACAGAACACTTACAGCAAGAAGGGCAAGAGAAAAAACTAGGGAAAATATGACAAAATAACTCTTTGCAGACTGAGAACATTTAGTGTTGGAGAAAACATTCTTATGGCCTGTAATAGGCCCTGAGGGCATCACTGGATATAGCACATCAAGAAGCTGAAAATCATAGCATGGACCCTGAGTCATCCACCAAGAAAAGGTGAAATTTGGCTGGGGGTGGTGGTTCAGACTTATAATCCTAGCATTCTGGAAAGCCAAGGCAGGAGGATCACATAAACTCGAGAGTTTGAGAACAGCAAGAGCAAGACCCCATTTCTATGAAAAATAGAAAAACAAGGCATTGTGGTGGGTATCCGTAGTCCCAGCTACTCAGGAGACTGAGCAGGAGGATCATTTGAGCCTCAGGAGGATAAGAAGAGCTTGAGGTTTGAGGTTGCTGTAAGCTATGATGCCATGGCACTCTACCCAGGGCGACAGAAGGAGACTCTGTTAAGAAAGAAAGAAAGAAGGAAGGAAGGAAGGAAGGAAGGAAGGAAGGAAGGAAGGAAGGAAGGAAGGAAGGAAGGAAGGAAGGAAGAAAGGAAGGAAGGAAGGAAGAGAGATAGAAAGAAAGAAAGATGAAATAATATTCCATATATTCCAACTAAAGAAGTGTGCAAATACATGTTAAAGAATGTTCTGACCAAAGTGGTTAAATTAAAAATTGTTTAAATGCAAGGATAAATTCACACTCCAGAAAACTTTGCTATCCAGAAAGATTCCTTTCTTAGGAGTCCCATCTATCATTGAGGTTTCACTCATCATCTGACCTCATCATTCACATCCTTGGTCTCCTCTTGGTAGAAGAAGGTGATGATTTTGCATCTGATATTACCATTTGCGATGGAAAATACATGTGCATGGTTTTGCCAAGTTTTTCAACTCTCAGAAAAAAGGGGGATCTTTATTTTTTATTAAGTATTTTGTATGCTTCTAGGGGGTCGTAAAGTGTCCTCATTCTTACATTAGCAGTGGATTTCCAATAAACATCTAATGCAAATTTAGCCACCTAAAAAAGCAAAGGAAAATTATCCACAATGCATCCTTGAAGTACAATGTTGTTCCAAATAGATTATGTGGCAATTAATGTGATTTCTCATCTGTACATTTGGTACTTAGTTTCCATTTCACCTGCAGCAACGATTTGACGATTGGTCTGACAAGTCTATAACTTACATTTTCTGAAATGCTAAAAAAAGAAAAAAAAAAAAAAAAAAACAGAAGCTATCTATAGTTGTAAGGTATCATTCAGAAAATTTGGAAAAGAGTAAAAATAATGGGCCCAGAGCACAAGAAAAGATAATTAAGATAAAGAAAGAATTGTATAGCTTAGTTCTAAGAGTTAAGGCTTAAAAGGTACCTTTAAGGAAGGGCAATGCTGCAAGAAATATTGAGGAGGGGAAAAAATAAAATGAAGATGGCAAAGAAATTTGTCATGGATTTTCCAAAAAGTGAAAGAGTCAGATTCCAGAGGGAATAACCAGTGCAAGCCAGATAGAGAAAGTATGATTAACTCTTTCTGTCTGTTCTTTGGTAGTGGTGGTGGATACAGGGATTAGAGAGGCAAAAGCAGTAACCTTTGAATGGGTATGGGGTATTAGTGTTAAGGAGTTCAGACTAGGAAAAGTAGGTGAACTGCAAAAGAGATAAGTATAGACTGACCGAAAAAGAACCATCAGGTAAACCTAGATATAAGGGGAATTACCTAGGACAGTGGGAATGTAATAATATTTCAGAGCTGTGCTTAGCCAGGAAGTATATCTTCCATTGCACAAAGAAGTGATGGAAAAAGAAGGAAGAAGGATGAAAGAACAATTCAAGTAGAGAACAAATGCATCAGTGAAAGCCACTTTGGGGTATACATTTTGAGGGAAGAGTGCAGTTTGGTCACCAGACTTTGAAACATTGCTTGATTTCCCTTCCTACTGCCTTAATCATTAATGGAATCGTACCCATCACCCATGAATATCCTATAGGCCTAAGTCTATGCAAGTATTTCTGTGTGAGGAAGACATATGGGGACCAGGGTTCCTTGTAAGGGTCTCTGTGGAAAGTAGAATCTGTTTTCCATAATGGCTGTACTAATTTCCATTCCTACCAGAGGTATGTAAGAATTCCCTTTGCCCCACACTCCTGCCAACATTTATCTTTTGGATATTTTCAGTAGTAGTAGCTAAAGTAAGGTGATACTATAGTTTTGACTTCCATTTCCCTAAAGATTATTAATATTGAACATGTTTTTCATATACCTGTTGGACATTTGTATGTCTTCTTTTTTTAATTATCATACTTTTTCAAGTGTCATACAGTCTTGGTAACTATACCTTGTATGTCTTCTTTTGAGATATGTCCGTTCAGGTCTTTTGCCCATTTTTTAATCAGGTTGTTTATTTTTGGTTGACTTGTTTGAGAGTTGAGTTCCTTATGTATTTTGGTTATTAATTCCTTAGCAGAAATATAGTTTACAAATATATCCTTCCATTCTGTAAGTTGTCTCTTTGCTCTGTTGATTATTTTCTTTTCTCTGTGTGTGTGTATGTATATATATGTATTTAAAACTCATGCTCAAAATGGAATACATGCTACAACATAGATGAACTTTGAAAACGTTAAGCTAAGTGCCAGAAACCAAACACAAAAAGTCACAGTGTATGATTGACTCCATTCATATGAAATATTCATAATAGATAAATCTATAGAGATATAAGGCAGATAGGTGGTTGCCAAGGTCTGATGTAGAAGGCCTAGGAGAATGAGGAGAAATGGTTTAACTGATTAAGGGTTTTGCCCTATGGTGAGGGGGATGTTTTACAACCAGATAGAGGTAATGGTTGCACAACATTGTGAATATACTAAATGCCACTGAACTGTTCACTTTAAAATGGTTAATTTTATGGGGTGGCGCCTGTGGCTCAAAGGGGTAGGGTGCTGGCCCCATATACCCGAGGTGGTGGGTTCAAACCCGGCCCCCAGCCAAAAAAACTGCAAAAAAAAAAAAAAAAATGGTTAATTTTATGGCACATGAATTTCACCTCAAAAATTATTTTTTAAAACTTTGCTGGTGCTCAGTACGTGTTCTAAATGTTAATTTTTTAAATAGCTTGCTCCTATTAACATAATTAAGAATACACAGCTTCAGCAAACTGAAAACAAAATTAGCCAATTAGCAGGTGCAGGAATTGAAAACAGTAAGGTTGGAAGGAATGCTGACAGTTAAAATTACCATCAAAACACTGTCTAACTTTCATAGCCAAGAAGCCATTCACAGATGCCTGTCCTTGGTTCAAGGCAGGGGAGATATTATTCAGACCTTTCAGTCAAGGCAGGACTAGGAGGAAATAATTCTTTAATTGCATGTCTCAAGAAGCTTTTAGACCCTTTTTCTTTCTGGAGAAGATAGTTGACTATGTTCATTCTGCCATAGGGGAACCTCCAGAGAGGCAGCACTGGGATTTAGAGGCAACTGAGAAAGACTGAGATTCCCCTGCTTAGGAAGACTCCTATAGAAGGCAATAAGCAATAATGTGTTTTTAATGAGTAGTATAGTGCAATAGATTGTAAGTTTTGGAATTTAAAAGACCTGAGTTCCAATCCCAACTCTTCCCCTTAATAGCCATGTGACCTCATGCTATTTACTGAGCCTTCTCAAACTTCAGTTTCCTCTTCTGTTAAATGTGGATATATAACTCTGCAAGATTGTTATAAAGATTAAGTGGAATAAATATAAAACACCCAGCACAATGCCTGGCACATAGTAGGTACCCAACAGTAGTTATTTTTGTTCAGTCATAGAGATGCTCTCTCTTTCCCATATCACCTTTCTTCCAAAAACATTAATTAGAATTGGTTGATGAGGAAGGACGGCAAACCAAAACTTCAATCACAAAAGCTACCAAAACAATTACATGGATGATAAAGTACCCAAAACAAGGCTTTCTCAACTGGTAAAACATTCTGTGTACGAAGAGATAAAAGTTGATTCCTCCAGGAAAGACCAGCAGAATGAGAGAAAAATGAGGCTGATGGGAAAATCTACCCCAGAATCCTTGTCTTTTCTGTTATCCCAAAAGAAACCAAAAGTATGTATCTATATTCAAAGGAAGCTCAGGTATTGGATGAATCACAATGAAATCATTTGAGCAGGAAGGGTTGTTTTTTTTTGTTTTTTTTTTATCCTCCTCAGAAAGCTCCAGGATTCAGAATGCTGTAGTGACTAATAAGAATGTGTGTAGATAACTTTACTAAGAAGAATATGTTCCAGCTCCATCCATTACACCTGCGGTGCATCTTACACGGGTACATGTGAAACTTAGTACATGTAGAATATAATTGTCTTAACACAATAACTAAGAAAATGCCAGGAAGGCTATATTAACCAGTGTGATGAAAATATGTCAAACTGTTTATAAAACCAACGTATGGTGCCCCATGATCGCATTAATGTACACAGCTATGATTTAATATTAATAAAAAAAAAAAAAGAATGTGTGTAGAGGGAGTTTACCTAACAAATGCAATCAGTGTAATCTGGTTTCTTGTCCCCTCAATGAATCCCCAACAATAAAAAAAAAAATTAATTAATTAATTAATTAATTAATTTTTTTAAAAAAAAAGAATGTATGTGTAGATCCAGACGAATGTTGGTTCAAATTCCAGCTTTCCCACTTACTAGTTTTCAACTTTTGGCAAGTTTTCTTTCTTCTCCAAAGTTTAAAGGTGTCATTTGTAAGTAATATTACCTACTTTGAAGATGGCTGTGTGTATTACACAAGATGTAAAGTGCCTAGCACAATGCCAAGCACACAGTCAATGACAAGTAAATGTTCAGTCCTACTGTCTTTCTAGCACATCAAATTCTACCCTAGCTCATAGAAAGAAACTCCTTTTTAAAGATGAGGCTGTCACGAACATGAGTCATTATGTCTACCTTTCTTCTCATGTGAATTTCCACTTAAGGGTCCCCTACATTAGGTTATGTAGGTCCCTATTGTTTTCTTTCCATTTAGAAGTAGAGAGACAAGAAACTTCTGTCAGCAGAAAATACAACAAATTAAAAGTTAGAAGACTGAGATCAGCCCTGGCTTTTCCACTAACTATCATACCATATACAGTGAATGAGAGGTAAGACTTGAGCATCCCTTCTGGTTTTAAACTTACATGAAACTATTCAGGCTAACAGTGAAGGACAAGTCACAACTTTGCTAGCACGAAGAAAAGAACCATGGACATATGGATATTTGAGAAAACTTGAGAGGTCAACCAGTTTGCTTAATCCAAAAATATTCAAGCCCAACACCTGGGATAGAGATCCCATACATTCCCTACTAGCTTTTTCTAAGATTGATTCTCCCTAATAGTAAACCTCTGAAATTTACACACATAGAATAAATAGAATATGCAAATGTCATAAATGTATAATGGTCACCATGTTAATGCAGTCAATCAACCTATGTTTTGAAACATGATAATGGGTTCTATGTTATAGAATGGTTTGGAGGGTATTCATAAAGGGGGATCTAGGAAAGAGAATTTGAATTTGTTATTTGGTTTGAAACTTAGACAGCGTTAAGGGCTGAGGGAATTTTCTCCTATTATCAAACCTATATAGTTAAACTTTGACCCCGTACTTTGTAAGGTGTACCACAATTAAACTTATAAATATTCCTAAACATGAACATACACATGCATAGACACACACACACACACACACACACACACACACACACTTTTTTCCTCCTAAAGGAGATGGGGTGTATTTCTCAAATTAACCAATAAGATTTGATTTCAAGAATATTTTTGTTTGAGACAGAGTCTCACTCTATTGCCCCTGGCTAAAGTTCCTTCGCCTCAGCCTAGCTCACAGCAACCTCAAACTTCTAAGTTCAAGCAATCCTCCTGCCTCAGCCTCCTGAATAGCTGGGACTACAGGGCTATGCCACAACACCAGGCTAACTTTTCTATTTTGGTAGAGTTAGAGTCTTACTCTTGCTCAGCCTGGTCTTGAACTCCTGAGCTCAAGGGATCTTTCCACCTTAGCCTACCAGAGTGCTAGGGTTATAGGCATGACCCACTGCACCCAGCCTAATTCCAAGAATACTTTAGTCATCTTTATCCTGTAAGTAGAGAAATTTACCAATAGTACCAAGAGTAGACCTTCTAGAAGGTTAAAACTTAGAGAAGGTCACAAAGGGGTAAATTCAGTCTCAAGATCAAGGGCAGAAATGCGGTAACTGTTGCTTCTATTTCCTTAGTTTATAAAGAAAGAAAAAACGTCTTCAAACTATTGAATAGAAGACTAACTGCCTCGGAGGGAGCTTGTTCTCCTCTTTGGCCCACGTGTATTACTATAGAACCTTCTCTACACAAGGCAGTATATATCTAGAAACTCAATGTCATACATAATCACTGCCCTTAAGAAACTTGCAATACAGCTAAGACTCTATATCTGCATATAAAGGCATGGACTACAAGAGTTAAAGGGGGTCTTTAGAGACCATCTAAGTCCAAGATTTTTTTTTATTTTTTCTTTTTTTTTTTTTTTTTTTTTTTTTTTTGAGACAGTCTCACTATGTCACCCTCCATAGAGTGCTGTGGCATCACAGCTCACAGCAACCTCAAACTCTCAGGCTTAAGCAATTCTCTTGCCTCAGTCTCCAGGTAGCTGGGACTACAGGTGCCTGCCACAACCCCCAGCTACTTTTTGTTGCAGTTGTCATTGTTGTTGAGCTGGCCCAGGCCAGGTTCAAACCCGCTAGCCTTGGTGTATGTGGCTGGCGCCGTAACCACTGTGCTATGGGTGCCGACCCTAAGTCCAAGATTTTTTTTTATGCTCTTTCATAGAGCTCTTAGGATTCCACAGGAAGGCTTCAAAGTGCCATTGGAAAGAAGTATAAGGGAGTTCTTTGCATGCAGGAGACTCTAGGACCATGTTCTTAAGTTAAAGAAACTTTCCAATCCCATTTATGTCACTAAGAAAATTTTGAGACAGACTATGTTATGGTCCATTATTTCACTTCCAAGAAACACAGTTGACAAAATCCTTTCTGATTCACCCATACAAGTTTCAACTTGCTTGGCTTACAGTGTTGTAGGGAGGTCTTCATTTCTTTCTGTCCACACAGATTTTGTTTCTTGATTTGTGTGTATCTCAAAACTTTGGTAATAGCCCACGTATTAGAGTTCCACATATATTGTTAGTAGAAAGGATTCCATGACCACAACCAAAAGCCTGAAAACTGCAGCTCTGATTCAAATTCTTCACTTCAAAGGTAAAGAAATGGAGATTATGAAGAGTCCACCAATTTGTCCAAAGTTTTGCTATGTTTAACCAAGCAATGAAGTGTTGAAAAGAAGAGAATACATATTTCCTTGTGACATCTCTGCCACTTTCCAGTGCCAAATACATGTGAGTGCTTAGAGGCAAATCATGCATGTGGGTACAATCACAGGGGGACATTGGTGGATAAGGACTTCTTCCTAGGAGAGATTGGACTTGAACTGTGCTGTGACCTGTGGAGAGAATTTCAAAAGTATGAAGGAGAATACCCTGGCAGAGGTACAGTCTGAGTAGAGATGCAGAAACGTTGATATACCTGGGAATGATCTTCTAGCTGTTCCTCATGGAAATGTTGTGTTATGTGGAGTTTTTTTATTATTGTTAAATCATAGCTGTGCACATTAATGCAATCGTGGGGCACCATACACTGGTTTTATATACCATTTGACATATTTTTTTTAATTTATTTATTTTTATTGTTAAATCATAGCTGTGTACATTAGTGCAATCGAGGGGTACAATGTGCAGGTTTCATATGCAATCTGAAATATTCTCATCAAACCGTTCAACATAGCCTTCATGGCATTTTCTTAGTTACTGTATGTAGGCATTTGTATTCTGCATTTAGTAAGTTTTGCCTGTACCCATTCTAATATGCACCCCATAGGTGTGGCCCCACCCATTACCCTCCCTCCACCAAAACCTCCCCCTCCCTTCCCCTTCCTTGGCCCTTTTCCCATAGTCTTGTGCTATAGTTGGGTTATAGCCTTCATGTGAAAGCTATAATTTAGCTTCATAGTAGAGCTGAGTACATTGGATACTTTTTCTTCCATTCCTGAGATACTTTG
>CAUYPK010104768.1:0-12439 GCA_963574355.1 Loris lydekkerianus | reverse complement strand
CCATCACAGACCATCCCAACTGTAATTTATACGTTGTACCCACTACCCCACAGGCAGCCATCCTGTTGTCAAATTTCCCCCCTGCACTCACCCTCCACTCCCCCCCCACCCCACCCCCCCAGCTAATTCTGGTGTATGTTCAAGTTTGAGGATCATGGGACTAAATCCCTCTTGGCCTGTAATTTAGGCATTTTTACACTGGTCACTGCTTAAGAAAACTTTCATTCTTGCAATTATTAATAATACATCATGATGCAAATTTCCTCATAGAGAAAATTTTCTGCCCATTCCATACTCAAGTTTTGAGCAAATCAAGTGTTTTGAAAAAGAAAGTCTAAAATATCTAGTTCATTGTATTTATTCAACCAGACTGTTAACTTCATTTTGAAAGGTTGTACTGAAAAAAAAAAAAAAAAAAGGGATAGTTAGCAAGGTCTGAACTATAGCAACTAAGCAAACCCATACTCATGCCCACATGAGGTGAATGCTGCCCATCCCTAGCAGCACCCATGGATCTAAGGAACAGGAAGGAATCAGACCTTTATGCCTTAAGACCTGCTGTGAGATTCTGCATTGCTTGGCATGTTGCCTCCCTAAGTGGAGAAGAATTATTTTGTGATGTTTTCTGTGTAATAGTACAATGGCCCCCATAATGTTTGGGACCAAGGACTGGTTTCATGGAAGCCAAGATTTCCACAGGTGAGGCGGGAGACTCATAGCCTAGACCCGTAATGCACACAGTTTACAGCAGGGTGCACACCCCTCTGAGAATCTGATGTTGCTGCTGATGTGACAGGAGCCAGAGTGCAAGTGGTGACGTGAGCCCTGGACAGGGGACGGAGCTCAGGTGGGGATGTGAGGCATGGACAAGAGACGGAGCTCAGGTGGTGACATGAGCCATGGACAGGAGACGGAGCTCAGGTGGGGATGTGAGCCATGGACAGGAGACGAAGCTCAGGTGGTGACGTGAGGCATGGACAGGAGACGGAGCTCAGGTGGTGATGTGAGCTGTGGACAAGAGATGGAGCTCAGGTGGGGATGTGAGCCGTGGACATGAGACAAAGCTCAGGTGGGGATGTGAGCCATGGACAGGAGACGGAGCTCAGGTGGGGATGTGAGCCGTGGACAGGAGATGTAGCTCAGGTGGGGATGTGAGCCATGGACAGGAGACGGAGCTCAGGTGGGGATGTGAGCCATGGACAGGAGACGGAGCTCAGGTGGGGATGTGAGCCGTGGACAGGAGACGTAGCTCAGGTGGGGACGTGAGCCGTGGACAGGAGATGTAGCTCAGGTGGTGACGTGAGCCGTGGACTAGAGACGGAGCTCAGGTGGGGATGTGAGCCGTGGACATGAGACGGAGCTCAGGTGGGGATGTGAGCCGTGGACAGGAGACGGAGCTCATGTGGGGATGTGAGCCGTGGACAGGAGACATAGCTCATGTGGGGATGTGAGCCGTGAACAGGAGACGGAGCTCAGGTGGGGATGTGAGCCGTGGACAGGAGACGGAGCTCAGGTGGGGATGTGAGCCGTGGACAGGAGATGTAGCTCAGGTGGGGATGTGAGCCATGGACAGGAGACGGGGCTCAGGTGGGGATGTGAGCCGTGGACAGGAGACGGAGCTCAGGTGGGGATGTGAGCCATGGACAGGAGACAGAGCTCAGGTGGTGTTCTGAGCTGTGGACAGGAGACAGAGCTCAGGTGGTGTTCTGAGCTGTGGACAGGAGACGGAGCTCAGGTGGGGATGTGAGCCATTGACAGGAGTCGGAGCTCAGGTGGTGATCTGAGCCGTGGACAGGATGACGGAGGTGGGGATGTGAGGCATGGATAGGAGATGGAGCTCAGGTGGTGACGTGAGCCATTGACAGGAGACTGAGCTCAGGTGGTGACGTGAGCCATGGACAGGAGACTGAGCTCAGGTGGGAATGTGAGCCGTGGACAGGAGATGGAGGTCAGTTGGTGTTCTGAGCGTGGGGCATGGTTGTAAATACGGATGAAGCTTTGCTCCCTCACCCACTGTTCACATCCTGCTGGGCCGGCCAATTCCTACCGCTAGAGGCCTGGGGCTTGGGGACTGCCGTAATAGATGGTTAAACAGAGTTGTCTTCAAAGCCAGCTCTGCCACCCAGCAGCAGTGGAATGAGAATAATCATGCTGCACCTGTACTAACAAGTGCTATCAATCAAGGGCTCCATTGTGGTTAATTTTATGATTGCTGTTCTCATCATTATGACAGTGGCCGTCTGGAGTTCTTCCACATCCCATGACCCACTTGAGACTTGTAAGCACCGGGAAGAATTACCTCACCAAGCTCATGTTTCTGTCCAATCCTGAAAAGGGAAGCTTCCAGAAAGCCTGAAGGAGAGGCGAGGTTTGCTACGTTTTGAGCACAATGCCTTCTCCCCAGCCTCCAAAATGAAACAGAGCCTCTGGATTTCAGGAAGTTGTATGAGAAGATAAGTAATTACTTGAAGAAAGTCATGTCTATTCTTTTTGTGATATGCTCAGATTTGCTATTTTTAAACTAACATGGTAATTAACAGTTAACACCCTGTCATGAAGGGCCTGTTAAGAGACTAATGCATCTTGTGCAGTGAAAGCCCAAAGAGAGAGAGAGAGAGAGAGTTGTGGGTGATTAGAAGTGAAGAGAGCAAAATGCAGGGGCTTAGATGTGATGGTTAAGAATCAGTACCAACATTAATTAATTAAGCATTTTCTATGTGGCAAGCCCCAGTTAAGAAGCTGCACCAGTTTTATGCATATACAGTATTACAGGTGGAAACCAAGGCACAAAGAGATTACATAAACAATATGAATGTGGAGATTTGAACCCAAGTTTGCCTCAATGCAGTTTCCACTCTTAACCTGCTGAGGAGTGAGGGGTGACCACAGGGCCACATCCCATGATTAGAACTTCCAGAGTCCTGCTCACCTCTGCTATAAAGATACCATCGTATTTATTGTCATGTCTGGAATGGCTCAGGCTGGACGTCAAGTGGACACACAGAAAAATAATTGCAGCATATTGTCATCAGCATCACCCTGCGAGTGTCTCAGTGGGCGTTAGAGCTGAGATCTGAAGGAGCCACCAGTGGTCCTGGAGAGCGGAAGGGAATCCAGGCGGAGGGAACAGCCTCCACGGATGCCTGGAGACCTGAACGTGTGGCCTGTCAGTGCAATGTAAGTGTTCAGTGTGGCGGGAACGCAGACCAAGAGCCTTACTGGGTTCTCTTCCAGCTTTTGACTTTACCCAGACAACAGGAGTCACTGAACCTCAGAAAGTCATTGAACAGGTGGTGTTCAGGGAAAAATGAAACACAAACTCTGCCTTAATTGTGTGTGTGTGTGTGTGTGTGTGTAGTAGTAGTAGTAGTAGTAGTAGTAGTCCCCAGAGACTCGGCACTTCCCTGTCCCTTCCTTGTGTCTCTCTGGTGCCCCATCCCTGGAGCCCCTCTGAGAGCTGGTGTGGGCCACTCCCTGTCTCTCTAGTGAAAGCCGTTTGCCCTGACGTTAGGGTCTCAGGGTCACAAAAGGACTCACCATCACCCTAAAGGTGGTGCTAGGTGACATCATTGACTGGGGTGTGCTAAGGAGACTGAAGAAGAGCGAGTCCCATCACTGGGCCAGACCACCAGCACTGTATTTTGACAAATCAGTAAATTGCATTTGTGTGTATTTTTAATATGTCTTAAATATCACAATTTTCATTTCTTAAAACAAGTGCAGAAACTCAAGTAATGGAAGTTGTGTGAAGCTTTCTTGTCAGCTTGGACACTTTGCTTTTCCCATTCCTGCCCCTAGGAGCTTGTCTGGTCAGTTTCTCAAACAGGAAAATAAAAACAAAAAGAAGGGAAAACATGTGACAATTTGACCAGCAGGGGGCAGCAGGAGACAAAGAATAAGTGGCTCACTTCCGCTTCCCCAACCCCCAACTTGGTTTAAAACCTGAGTTGGAACGGTTTAAACTGGGAAGAGGGCAGTGGAGGAGAAGGAATGAAATCCAAACCACAGAATCCAAATTCATAACGTTAAGTGGATACAGAACTCGCTGGAACAAGATTTAATCCAGGACAATAGCCAGATTGCCATTTCTTTTTCTTTTTTTTTTTTTTTTTTTGGACCTCTGTGGACAAAGGCCGCCCAGTGGATTTTTAAAGAGAATGTGGCTCACTTTGGTGATGTGCAGTAACTCAGTAACGTGCTTGTTATCTGGGAAAATATCCCACAGATAAGATGAAAGAACGTGGTTCTTTCTGAATAGCATTTCGCAACCCATATTCATTTTACTGTGAACTGGTGAGATATTTCTGACTGCTCGGAAACGGCTCATGATGGACAATCTGCCTGGATTCCCAGACAAAGGTGTTTGGAGTTTAGAATAGGAATTGTTATTTCACTAGATTGATCCCTGTCTGTGAAAAACTCATTTTTGTTGAGGGAACCACTATGAAAAAAAAACAAAAAAAAATCGGAAAAGAAGGTAACCAGGTCATCCCACCAGCTCTGCTTCTGTTTCTTCATTTTCAATTGGTATTGTATTTTTTTACTCTTGAACAGTTGGAAAACATAGATAAAGTAGGCAAAAACTATTTATGTCTGTAAGAATAGAAAGATCCTGTGGAGGAACCTAAAGGAAAAGGCTCTTGTTAAGATTTGGGGCCAGGATCCTCCAATTCCTGTGAAATCAAGATACTGCACTTTAGGACCGGTTAGGAATTTCCTACATTTCTGCTCTCAGTACTTACGTTCCCAGGGTGAATTCCAGAAAGTTAGCTGGAAACTCAAATGGAGTTGAGGACAGGCAGGTAGGAGAGCCTGGAGCCCAGGAGAAGGATCCAGGCTGGATGAGATCTCCGAGAGAGAAAGAGAAGAAAAGAGACCACACGTGCTCCGATTTAGGCGGTAAGAAGGAGGAACAGCTCAGAAACAGAACGTCTGGCTCAACCCTGCGCAAGCAGGGCGCTCTGGGTGAGTAGAACATTCCCATCGACTCCTAGTCGTGTGTGTGGTGCTTCCTTAGCCTCTGGCCCACTGTCATGCTAAGCGATTTTATTTATCCCCACCACTATTAAATGTTCACTTCCATGAAAATTACTCAGACGTCTTTCTTTTCTTTCTACATCTGGGCATCTCTACCTAGAGATCTATACCCATGGGGCAGCTCAGTGCAACATGCTCCAAATCAAACCAGTTGTCTTAAAGCTTCACACAGATGCTTCCGGAGGGGCCTCTGCAGCTGCTTTACCTTAAAAAGCCTCCTACCTTTTCATTCAATCACTCTTTACCTCTTTAAGTTGTTTAATTTTTAGTAATAGCATTTACACTCAATATTATATCATGGAGTTACTTCTTGGTCAATTCTCTCTCCTGCTCTAGACCCTATGCCCCATGAGGGCAAGAACCTGGATTCTTTGGTTCCCTGATGTATCCTCAGCTCCTAAAATGGTCTCTGGCCAAAGTTCCTATATACTCGAGTATAAGCCGAGTTTTTTCGGCTTTATTTTACAAAATAAAGTTTATTTTGTAAACTTTTATTACAAAATTTGTGCCGAGTTTTATTACAAAATTTGTGCTGAGTTCGGGTTTTTCGGCACAAATTTTGTGCCAAAAAAGCTCAGCTTATACTTGAGTATATACGGTAAGTGCTCAATAAATATTTCTTGATGCAATTTTTTTTGAATCCTCTCCTTATTGAACTTTCAAAACTACACATAATTTTGAAGCATGGACAGCAAAAGCAAAAATAGACAAATAGGATTGCATCAAACTAAAAAGATTCTGTGTAGCAAAAGAAAAAGATCAACAAAAAGACAAATCATGGAATGGAAGATAATATTTGCAGACTGCACCTCTGATGAGTGGTTAATACCCAAAATATATGAAGAACTCAAAAAACTCAATAGCAGGAAGACGACCCAGTGAGGAAATGGCAATAGACCTGAATAGACATCTCTCAAAAGACAATGTACAAATGGTTGACCGGTCTGTGGAAAATGCTCAACATCTTTATCATTGGGGGAAATGCACGTCAAAGACACACCAAACCTGCCTCGCGTCTGTTAGAATAGCTATTAGTCAAAAACACCAAAGGTAAGTGTTCAGAGGAAAGGAGACCCTGTCTACTGCTGAAGGGAATGTAAATTAGTGTAGCCATTACAGAAAATAGCATAAAGGCTCCTCAAAATGTTAAAAATAGGACTACCACATGACCCAGCAGTTCTACTTCTGGGCATGTATCCAATAAGAAATGAAATCACTACATCACAGAAATATCTGCACCCCTGTGTTCATTGTAGTATTATTCACAGCCTAATGTGGAATCAGCCTACTGCCCACATGGGTGAGTTTTAAAATATGGTATACACGCACAATGGACACCACATTCCACCTTCATAAAAAATAAAATCCTGCCATTTGTAACATCTTGGATGACCCTGGAGAACAAAGCACTAAGTGAAAGAAGCCAGGCAGACATTGTGTGATCTCGCTGACATGCAGAACTCAGGAAGGCAAACTCAGACGCAGCAAGAATCATGGTGGACGCCAGGTCTGGGCATGGCAGGAGGATGGCCAACAATCATCAAAGGATGAAAAGTTTCAGTAAGACAGGATGAACAAAGAGTTCTGGAGACCTAATGGGCAGCATGGTGTCTACTATTAATAACAGATACTTGAAAACTGCTAAATCTTAAACATATTCCCCACAAAAATGATAAATATGTGAGGTGATGGATTTATTTTCTGAGACAGAGTCTGACTCTTTCACCCTGGGTAGAGTGTCATGGTGTCATCATAGCTCATGACAACCTCAAAGTTTTGAGCTCAAGCAATCCTCTTGCCTCAGCCTCCCAAGTAACTGGGACTATAGGTGCCACCACAATGCTTAGATAGTTCTTCTGTTTTTAGTAGAGATGGGATCTCACTGTTGTTCAGCCTGCCCTCAAAATCCTGAGCTCAAGCAATCTTCCGATGTGGCCTTCCAGAGTGCCAGATTACAGGCATGAGCCACCACACCCAGGATAGGTGATGGATATGACAATTAGCTTGACTTAACATTGCTTTCATGGTATCTGTATACAGTAGATCAAAATACCACACTGGACACCATAAACACATATCATTTTTATCTGTTGATTATAGCATAATAAACACATCACTTCCTATTTTAGATTCACATCTAGTTGTAAAAGTATCACTAACACAGAGGGATCCAATTACGATTTTCCACGATGATAACATCTTGTAACTCCATAGTACAATATCACACTGTGATACAGATAAGGATGCAGTCAAGATACAGAACATTTCCACCACCACAAATATACCCTGTGTACAACCATCCCCACTGCCTACCTGCCCACTCCCTCCTCACCCTGACAACCACTAACCTGGTCTCCATTTCTATAATTTTGTTATTTTAATCCTGTTATATGAAGGAATAACACAGCGTATAATGTTTTGGGATCTGAGTCTCTCGCTTTGCCTAATTGTCTGGAGGTGGGTCCAGCTTCTTTCATGCACCGACGGTTTCTTCTTTTTGTCCCTGAGTAGTAGCACACATGTGGACACACCATGTCTGAGTGACCTTCAGCAAGTGAAAGGCATTGAAGTGCCTTCCAATTTGGGGCTATTACAAACAAAGCTGCTATCATTGATATTTGTGTATGGGTTCCTGTATTCTTTTTTCTTAAAATCATTTTATTTTATTATTTTTTTATTTTTACATATACATGTGTTTATTAGTTTCCAGTTTTTGCCTTCACAAAATTAAAAAAGCTTAAAATTTATTAATAAAAACAATGTTTAAGATAAGGGCTAGAAACAAAAACCTCATAAAGAACGAACAAACATAAATACATTCAGAAAAGGAATCAGACAATTGCAGCATTGAAATATTAAGCAATAATAATAATAATGATGATGCAAAGAAAGTAACATTTACATTGTCAAATAAGAGTATGTCTATTATAGAATGCTTTGACTCAGATTCAGTATGGAGTCATCAGTTAACTTTTTTTTTTTAAGGTCTTAAAAAATAGACAACTAATATTTATAAATAAAAGTAAAAGATAATTTCAAAAAACAGATCAAGTAGAATGATTTTGAAGTATTTCTTCTTTTTCTGTTGTCTATAAGATATGTCATGATCTGTTTTTTTGAAATTATTAGGCTCCTGTATTAACATGTCTACATTACTCTTGGATAAAATGCCTAAAAGAGCAACTGCTGGTTCAATGGTAGTTCTGTGTTTAGGGTTTTAGAAAACTGTCAAATTTTTTCCAGAGTCACTAGTTTCTCTTTGTCCTCACTAGCATTTTCTGTTTTCACTATTTTTATTAGTTATTAAATAGATTTGTAATGACATCTCATTGTAGTTTTAGCTTGCATTTCCCGAAAGGCTAATGATGTTGAACATCTTTTTATTTTATTTTATTTATTTTCCCACCTGTATATCCACTTTGGTGAAATGTCTGTTTATGTCTTTTGCTCATTTTCTAACTAAATTATTTGGTGGTTGTACTGTTGAGTTTCCAGAATTCCTGCATATTCGAAGTACAAGTCTCTGGTGGGATTTGTGGTTTCCGAGTGTCTTCTCCCAGTCCATAGCTTGTCTTCCCCTTCTCTCAACAGTCCTTCTCAGGGCAAAAACTTCTAATTTGATAAAGTCCAAATGATCAATTTTCCTCTAGTGAATTAGGCTTTGGGTGTCATGGGTAGGAATTCTTTGCACAGCCTAGATATGGAAGATTTTCTCTGGTTCTGAAAGTGTTATAGTTTTCCATTTAAGCCATCAGCCATTTTGAACTCACTTTTGTATAAGGTGTGAGACTCAGGTCAAGCTTAACTTTTTGGTTTATGAATTTCCTATTGCTCCAGGACCATTTATTGAGAAAACTACCTTTTCTCCATTGAATTCCTTTTTATATATTTGTTAAAAAAAAAAAAAAAAACAACAACCAATGGGGCCTATTTTGGGGGACAGTCTGTTCTGGGTCCTCGACTGTGTCCTGTGGTCTGCACATCTGCCCCCACACAGTTCTGATCATTGCACCTACATAGTAAATCTTGGAATCAAGTATATTGATTCCTTCCACTGTGCTCTTATTTTTCAAAAAAGATTTTAGCTATTCTATTTATTTTGACTCTCTATATGAATTTTAAAATAATATCGCCTGTCTACCAAAAATATCTTGCTGCTATTTGGATAGGAATTGCGTTAAATCTGTATCTCAATTTGAACAGAAGTGACACCTTATGTTGAATCTGATAACCCAGGAATGTGGCTTGTCTCCACATTTATTTAGATCTTTGATTTCTTTCATTGGAGTTCCATACCTTTCAGTGTACATATCCTGTATACATTTTATTACATTTATACTAAATTTCTCCTTTCTCTCTCTCCATTGAATAAATGGTTTTGTATTTTTAATTCTGGCATCCTTTTGTTAATTTCTAGTATATAGAAATACAACATATTTTGTGACATTCCTAAACTCACTTATTATTTCTAGGAATTTCTTTTTTAGGTTTCTTGGGATTTTTACATAGAAAGTTATGTAATTTGCAAATAGTGACAGTTTATGTCTTCCTTTATAACCTGACACCTTCATTTTCTTTTCTTACTGTACTGCTATAACTTCCAATATCAAGTTGAATTAGAATGGTGGGAGTAGATTTCCTTCCCTTGTTCCTGAACTTGGGGATAAACATTCGATTTCCATCCTAAGCACACACCCAAGGTTAACTGTGAGCTATTGGTAGAAGATCCTCATTAAATGGAGGAAATTACTAAGAAAATGCCATGAAGGCTACTTTGAACAGTTTGATGAGAATATTTCAGACTGTATATGAAACCAGCACATTGTACCCCTTGATTGCACTAATGTATACAGCTACGATTTAACAATAAAAATAAATAAATAAATAAATAAATAAATAAATAAATGGAGGAAATTCCCTTCTATTCTTACTGTTTTTATGAATGTATGTTGGATTTTTCCAAATACTTTTCTATATTATTGATATGGTGATATGATTATTTTCTTTCTTAATATAACAGATTACATTGATCAGCAGCTGCATTCCTGGAATAGCTCCACTTGATGATGTTGTTAATTTTTTTTTAATATATTGCTGAATCCTATTTACTGATATTTTATTAAAGATTTATTGCATGTATGTATTGGTAAGGAATATTGGTCTGTAGTTTTCTCTTTATGTACTGCATTTTTCTGGTTTTGGCATCAGGGTAATATTAGTTTCATAAAATAAATTGTGGAATATGCCCTTATCTTCTATTAATATTTTAATTTTTTTTAATGCAGGATTCTCCAGTGAAACCATCTGAGCCTAGAGATTTCCTGTGGCAAAATTTTTAACTTATAAATTTAATTTCCTTGATAGTTATAGAGCTATTCAAATTATCTATTTCATATTGGATGAGTTATGGTCATTGTGTTTTCTGAGGAATTGATTCATTTCACCCAAAGTTATCAACCTAACTTAACAAAATGTCAAATTTCTTATCAACAAGCATCAAGTTTATGTATGTAGAGAGGTTCAGAGTATTTTCTTATGATATTTTTGGTGTCTCCATGGTCTGTACTGCTATCCTCTGTTTCTTTCCTGATTTTGGTCACTCATGTCTTCTCTCTCTCTCTCTCTCTCTCTCTCTCTCTCTCTCTCTCCCTCCCTCTCTCTCTCTCTTGCCAGAGATTTGTCAATTTTGTTGATTTTACCTAAGGCACAGCAGTTTCTTTCATTGTTCTTCTGTATTGTTTTTTCCTGTGTTTACTTTCATTGATTTCTGCTCTTACTTTTGTAATTTCCTTCCTTTGGCTAGCTTTGGGTTTAGTTTGCTCTTCTTTTCCTAAGTTCTGGAGCTGGCAATTTATATCATTTATTTGAAACTTTTTGTCTTTTCTTCTGTATGCATTAACTGCTATAAATTTCCCACTCAGCACTGGTTAATGGTGTCCTGCAAATTTTGGTACATAGTTTTTTTCATTTTCATTCACTTCAATGTATCTGATTTCCCTTGAGATTTCCTCTTTGAATCACAGATTATTTGGAAGTGTGTTATTTCTGGGTGTTTGGAGATTCTCTTGTTATGCTTCTGTTATTGATTTCTAGTTCTATTCTTTTGTGGTTAGAGAACACACTTTGTATCAGTTCAATTTTCTAAAACTTTTTGAGGTTTATTTTATGGCTTAGGATACAGTCTATCTTGGTATGTATCCCATGAGCACTTCAAAAGAAGAATCATTCTGCTGTTGATAGGTAGAATGTTTTATAAATATCCGTTAGATGTTGTTTGTTGATGGTGTTGTTGAGCTCTTCTTTATCCTTGAGGATTTTATGTATAGTTGTTATAAAACTTGTTAAGAAGGTATACTGAAGTCACCAACTATAAATGGGCATTTGTTAATTTTTCCTTTCAATTCTGTCAACTTTTGCCTCACATGTTTCACAGCTCTGTTACACACATACTGAGACTATATGTTCTTCATTGAGTGGCCCTTTTATCATTATATAATGTTTCTTTATGTCTTTGGTAATTTTCTTTGCTCTGAATCCATGTTATGTGATAGTCAAATACCAGTCCTGCTTTCCTTTGGTGAATGTTTGTCTGACATGACTCTTTCATTCATTTGCTTTCTACTGACCTATATCATTATATGTAGAGTGAGTTTCTTTCAGTTTCTCAGACAATATAGATGCTTCTCAGTTTATGATGAGGTTACATCCCAATAAATCCATCATAAATTAAGAATATTCTAAGTCAAAAGTGCATTGAGTACACCTAACCTACTGAACACCATAGCTTAGCCTAACCTCCTTAAACATGCTCTGAACACTTACATTAGCCTATAATTGGGCAAAATCTAAAACAAAGCCAATTTTATAATAAAATGTTGAATTGATCATGTAATCTGAACTAAAAGTGAAAAATAGAATAGTTGTATGAGTAGTTGAAGAATTGTTTCTATAGAATGCACATGCTTTCACACCACTGTAAAGTCAAAAATCCGTAAGTCAGACTATCCTAAGTTGAATAATATCCCTAGATAAATCATACTTTCTAACCACTCTGCCCATCTCTGTCTTTTGATTAGTGTACTTAGACCATTTATATTTAATGCAATTAATGCATTAGAGTGCTATTTTAATTTTTGCTTTGTTTTTCATGTCTCTGTTTTCTTTTTCCTGCTTCTCTATGAGTGACTTGAACATTTTTTAGAAGTCCACTTTTATTTATCTATAGTGTTTTTTGCATATCTAAATATTGCTTTTCTTTTTCTTTAATTTTGACCAAAGTACATTACTTAAACATTAATTTTTAATTCAACTTGTTAATATATTGTTTAAGATAATTGCATCTTCATTTATAAGTGAAATATGTTTGTAATTTCCCCTTTATAATAATATATTTCCTCCAATT
>CAUYPK010104766.1:0-41327 GCA_963574355.1 Loris lydekkerianus | reverse complement strand
AAGTATCCAATGTACTCAGCCCTACTATGAAGCTAAACTATAGCTTTCACATGAAGGCTATAACCCAACTATACCACAAGACTATGGGGAAAGGACCAAGGAAGGGGAAGGGAGGGGGGAGGTTTGGGTGGAAGGAGGGTAATGGGTTGGGCCACATCTATGGTGCATATTTTTATCTATAATAAAAAAAAAAAAATTAAAAAAAAAAAAGTTATATACAGCTAGTCAAATTTGTCATACTATGGGATCTAGATAATATTCCAAGCCGCATTAAGTAGCAGATGATGGAAATGTCCCAGGGGGAGGCAGTTTGGAGAGTTTTTATTGCTACCTTCTCTGGATTTCTCTTTTGTAGGTCCCACTATATTCAGAGGCCCCAAGGGCATTGTCAGGTTCAGTGATTCAATAGAAGGACTCCTGGAATTCAGAAAAACTATTATGTTTATTTTTGTCATTGATTACAACAAAAGGCTACAGATAGAAATCAGCAAAGGTAAAAGGTATCTAGAGCAGAGTTCCTGAGAGCCTGGCCACAAGCTTCCAGTCTTCCTCTTCAAGTGGAGGTGTGAAGTCAGTTCTTAATTCTCCCTCAACGTGTGTAATGGCACTTACGAGTACAGTCCACCAAGGAAGCGCACCCAAGCCTTGGTGTCCTGCAATTTCCCTGGGGGTCAGTCATGCAGGAATGGAGTGCTTGCCTGCATGGCCAAGCATAGGTACTGTCTCCAGTCCCTTGAGAGCTCTGCCTGAGACCGCATGACCTAAGGTCCCCACCATCGACCACATTGTGAGCATCAACCAACTGGCATTGCCCAAAGCCCCAAGCGTACGAAGACACTCATGGGGCAGAACAATCCTAGGGTTGAGGTTTGCCCTCAGGAGCTGGTCAAAGGCCAGAACTCCCTCTAGAAGGTGCAGGGTTTGAACATCCTGTATTTTCTAAGTCCACCCTTTGCTGCACACCCACACTCTGGTGTGTCCCCTTCACTTTATCAGGTCCCGGGTTTTACTATCTCCAGGTTTGCAGCTGCTCCGACGTTCAAGTAGATGCTAAGCCTCTGAGCGGAGCATTACTCACCATGTTTATACTTGGCAGTGGCGCTGCCCAGATGTTTTGTTCCTCATTGCCAGGGATAGCTTTCTTCCTGATACGTCCAGTGCCCCTTCTCCAGTCTGTCACCTTAGGACCCTGAGTGGCTATCAGTTATCCCCATTCTGTGACCTGTGGCTGCCCTTTTGTGAGGAAAGTCACTTTCTATTCACAATCCAAGCAGGATAATTTTCTCCCATGGGAGACATTTGACTGCCCTGGCCCTGTCTGTAAAGAGTAAGGTGCTTGGGGAGGTAGAACTTGAACTTTAAGTAGAGAAGCAGACGGTCACTCCTCTGTCTAGTCATACAGTGAGATTTCTTTTTAATCTTCAGAACACTTGAGTTTATGTAAGTGTCAATCTCATAAATACCTACTGTCATGACTTTGGGGCTCCAGTTTGCAAAGATGAAGACAAAGAAAATTTTCCAGGGGGCCAAGGGACTCCTACTAAATAGGAATCAAGAGGAAAGGCCCATTTGATAAGCATGTGTTCATTTGATTAGACCCCCACATTGACATGAATTAAGGAAAGGATCCCCAAGGTTCCTCAAAGAGTAACTTACCCTAAGGAATGAACTTTGGGCCTGTGTTTGACACCAGGGCTACTCACTCGTGGGGAAAGCCCACTTGGACATGACTACCACATACCTTGGGGGAGTGAACATGACTGTAACTTACAAAGCTCAATCCTGCAGTATTTCTGAGGCCTGCACACAAATCCGGCCCAGTACCAAAGACAAAGGCTCAGAGACCATATAGGACCAGTTTTCTATGTCACCCCATCTTTCATAACAGCAGCAGTGGCCGGAGAAAAACAGGGCTCAGGAGTGAACTGACCAGTGCCTGGAGTCCGTGGGTCTCCTGGAGATTAGGGGAGGTCTGTCCCTTCCTCAGCTGAGTAAATCCTGAGTCAGGGGATGACTCAGGCAACAGGGTGGCCTCCGAGTTGCTGCTGAACTGGAGTTCCTACCACTTTGTGCATCTGTGGCCACCGGTGGTGCAGAACTGATGTGGGACCAGAGATGGGACAGTTATTGTATCTGAGCTGATGAAGGAGATTGTTGTTACCCTTGTAACATCATTAAACCGCATTCTTCCTGGCAGCAAAGGTGCGGTTGCATTTCTGTATATTCATTCACGCACAAAAGATAAGTTCAGTTGGAAAAAGAAAGAGAGAGGAGAGGAGGGAAGGAAAGAGGGAGAGAGAGAGGGAGAGGAAGAGAGAAAGGGGGGGAGAAAGAGAAAGAGAGGGAGGGGGACAGGGACAAGAAAAGGGAGAGGGAGGAAAGAAGACGGTGTCTGTGTTTCCCGGTCCCAGAGCACGTCTCTGTGCGTCTGTGTGTGCCTGTGTCTCCTACGTCCGCACAGGTATACTTGTGCTATGGATTTGTGTGAGTGAAGAATTCAGGTGCTGTGACAATAAAATCTGCAATGCTTTTTTTTTTTTAAGACCTAGTCTCACTCTGTCACCTGGGGTAGAGTGCTATGGCATCATAGCTCATAGCAACCTCCAAGTCTTGGGCTCAAGCGACCCTCTTGTCTCAGCCTCCCAAGTAGCTGAGAGTATAGGCACCTGCCACAATGCCCAGATAGTTTTTCTATTTTTAGAAGAGATGGGGTCTCACTTGGCTCAGGCTGGTCTCAGACTTCTGAGCTTAGTGGATCCACCCACTTCAGCTTCCCAGAGTGCTAGGATTACAGATGTGAGCCACCACACCCAGCCTGAAATCTGAAATTCTAAATACTTAATTTAGAACAGACTTTTTCTCCTCTGTCTGGGTTCTTGTGAAAACTTCATGCTCACATTATTCCACCAGCAGAGAAGAGAAAGACCAAGCTTTCAGGGACATTGGAGGCCAGTGGTTCTCAATCAGGAGTGATTTGGCCTTCCCTGGGACACAGGGCACCGTCCAGAGGCACGTTTGTTTGTCACAACTTGGTGCGGAGTGACACTGGCATCTCAAGTGTAGAGACCCAGGGTGCTACAGTATGCAGGATGATTCCCATGCAAAAAGAGAATGGTTTGGCCCAAAATGTCAACGTAAGATTAAGACATCATGTTGGAGACAATGGGGAGATAATGAACCTTCTTCTCCAATCCCCATGAAATGTCTAGAACAACACACCTGTGCGGGCTGTCATCACGCCTCAGACTTCTGAGCTTAGTGGATTCACCCACTTCAGCTTCCCAGAGTGCTAGGATTACACAGTAATTACAGTGCACAGTAGCTATACTCTCGGAATGCTGCAAGGTGGGTTTTGTTATGTTGAGCCAAATGTCCCTGTTGACCTGATAGTTTAAAACCCAGTGGGCCTCCTGTGCTAATTAGAAGAGAGTAGGAACAATGCAGCCACATGGCTTAGTGCGCACACACGTGATCCTGAACAACAGCTGATGGTCTTCAAACCAAAGCTTCCGGGCACAGAGATAGCTACTTACTTGAAGAAACTGTTCAGTGGCTTCTGTAAAGCCTCACCTGATCCCTGATTTAACCCTCTGAGGGGTCATCTTCTGCAGGAGGCAGCGGCAGGTGAGCAGCTCAGAGGGGTCATGGCCAGGCTAACCTGCATCCCAAAATGACCCCATCACACCTGAGCTTTGACAGATGCTTCAACCTCAACACAGTTTTTTCTCATCTGTAAAATGGGGCTCCATTGAGAACAGCAATGGTGGGGCGTCTCTAGGGACGGTGAGGGCGAAATCCCATAAAACATTTGTCGTTCATCATGTTAGTTCTCCTTGTTAAAACCAGGAAAGAAAACACTTTCCAAGAGGATCTGAAGAGAAGGAGAGAGGAAGCAGGACTCAAATAGTGCCCCCACACACGCGGGACAAGGCTTACTGCCTCCTGCTAATCCCAGGAAGCCAAGACTGTAGGGTGACGTGGTCAAGGTCACGCTGTACTCTAGCAGGGCTGGCAATAGAACCTAAGGTGTCTGATCAGGAAGCCTCACCGCACCCCGCCCCACAGCTTGGGCAGCAAACTCCCAGAAAGAGGCATCAAACTCTCAGGTCTGAGGTCAAGACCATATATGAAGAATCACCCCAGTGAGCCTCCTGCTGAAGAATTAACTAGACCAGACAAAGCCAGTCCTTTTTCTTATGGGGGAGCCCACGTGACTTTCGTGAGTCTTTCATCCCTCAGAGTTCCCCTGCTCACCCTGAGACATAATCCAGGGGCCTCCAAGCCTTTGAGGTGCTATGGGGTGGTGTGGAACAGGCCTCCATTGTTCTCTAATTACACCCTGGGTCTCCTCCGAGCTCGAGATGTGGCCTCTTAATATGTAGCCCTGGCCTGTTCCAAGCTTCCGTGTTAGGAGGCCGCCCTCCCCTCGGCAGCCCACCTGCCCTGCTCATGAAAGGCTGCTTTCTTATGTGAGGAGGGGCAGATGGTCACGTGACTGGGGGTCTTTCCTTGGGGTATAAAGGACTCAGGCTCCCTCCGTTCTAAGCCATGCATCCTTCTCCAACTGCATTCGAGTGGAGCTGTCACGGTAGGCACCCAGCTCTGGGGGGGTGAGAGTCAAAGACGGAGGGAGGGGGGAAAGGGGGATGGAGGGGAAAAAGTGGGAGGGAGGGAGGAGTGGACAGAGAAAGAGACACAGGAATGGATGGAGAAAGAAAGGAGGGAGAGAGGGAAGCAGGGAGGATGCACTCAAGGGTGCTCTAAGCCCGTCTGCGAGGCCATCCAAGGCCACATGGACGGCACCTGGTGAACTCACCTGAGGGAGAGATCGCCCACCCCGCCAGTGAGGATTCTGCAGACCTGTGCGGGCGGTCGGCCCTTCCCAGGGCAATAGCTGGAGAAACCATCACCAATAACTCTGGGAAGTTCTTTCTGCTATGGGCCAGGCATGAAGTTCTGCCTTAACCAGAGTTTCCCCTGTAATCCGCAGGATGCCCTGATGGGATGACATGCATTTTGCTACCCAGGAAAATGGCTCAGGGCACCCCACATGCAAAAGAGCCCGGGTCCGTCCAGCTAGCAAGGCCTTGCTCTTAAACATTGCCTGGGCTGCTGCAAAATTGACCAGGGCTTCAAACCTGGCACGCAGACCGTGGCGAGGCCTAAGGGGTTTTCTCAGTCCCACGAGGACAGCACCAGCCCCCGGGGCCATGGCAGCCCCAGAAGCCTCCTTGGGCAGATTAGGGGAGAGAAGGTCCTTCCTTTGGGTTGACATAGCCCTGTACCAGGCTTGGCCAAAAGAAGGGTTCTGGAGTGCAGCAGTCCTGGTCGCCCCACCCCAGGACCCGAATGTGCATGTCCCCCAGATTCAGTCACCATGCTGGTCACTTAGGGCTGACCATGTGCTGCCACCTTTCTGGCTGACACTGTAACTTCCCTTTTCTGTGCTCTGAGTGAAAGGTTGTCATTTGCTGTGATAACACACCCCAGGGAGTGGCTGGACAGTCTAAGGGTCTTCCCAAGAGAGTATCACCAATGATTATGAAACTTCTGCGGTGCATAATCACTGGGCCTCTTAGTTTGGATTGAATGACCGGCAGTTAGGATCATAGACGTAGAGCAAAGACTTAAGTTGGACTGGTCCATAGTGCCTCTTTCTGGGCAAAAGTGACTTTGGAAAGTGACTGACCATCTCTGAGAGTCCCCTCAGACACTAGAAAATGAGGTATGTGATAGTAAACATCTTTGGGTGCTGTTACCAGATGGTACACAGGGTGTGCTCAGCGGAGCACTTGGCACCAGGAATGACCCAATAAATGAAAATGTGTGCTTAAAGGAATCAAGCCCTAAATTTTATAACTTACTTTTTGAACATTGTGGTAAAACTCACATGCTATTGACCATCTTAGCCGCCTTTAAATGCACAGCCCAGTAGCATTAAGTACATTCGCTTTTTTGTACAACCATCACCACCATCCACCTCTAGGACTTTTACTCTGCACCCATTAAGGAAGAGCTCCCTGATCATCCCTCTCTGTAACTTGCTTATAAAAAACAAATTAGGGCAGGGCCAAGATTATGTCTGTAATAAGGTCACTTTTGCTCATTTGTATTCAATAAACATATCCAAGGAGGCAGAAGGTGAACCTCACCCTCAGCCTGTCTTATGGGAGCCGCAGGATGACCCAGGGGAAGGTGCCCCAGAAAGAAAAAGTCACCAGAGAAAAGGAGCAGAGAGCCACTGCGCTGACCTGACCCCCTGTCATCAAATGGGGACTTCCACTCAGATCAGGAATTAGGGAACAGCACGGAGGCCTTCACTGTCACAGCTGCTGTGTGTAGAGCCTTTCCCTGAAGGCAGACGTTGTAACTGTAATTCCCACTGTTTCTAAGCAGGCACTGTGTTAAGTGCCTCACACAGATCAAGTCACTTCAGTCCTCACAACAAACTCATAGGTTGGTACTCTGATTATAATAACACTGGACTTGGAGTCATAAGACTGGAGTCATTTTGCCATAATTTTTCCAGTCTTTGGGCTTCAGTGATCTCATCTGCAAAACGAGAGTTTGGAGTAAGTGATTCCAATGCCCCAGCCTGCCACCCAGTTCAGACGTGTCCTGGCATTCCCTCATGATGTGATGGTAACTATAAAAAAATCGTGACACTGTGTGATGTAGTGACTAAATTGTCCAAGGTCACATTGGCCTCAGTCACGTGAACGTGACTGCAAAAGGGTCTCTGGGCTCCTCTGAAGTAAATTCTACTCACCAATGGAGTTGCCAGGGAATGCCAATTTTCATCTGGAGACTCCATTTCTCACCCTTAATGTCAATCTGGTTTCATGGACTGAGAAGGAATCACGCATGGGATTGATGCAACCCTGAAAAGGACAAGCTCTGAAGTTGAGCATTGGCTGCATTCTGGCCTCTACTTGACCCCTTGCTAAGCACCTTTGTGCAGTGCACAATATGTGGAACCCTACCCAGCAGTCCCAGGTGTGCCACTGGGTAGCATGGATCACGATGTGTTATCGTTCATACTTTGTCCTAAAAACACATTCTAAGGCAGCATATGTACGAGTCAACCAACCATATTTCATTCTTTAGGGAGTTATTCTCAGGGAGCTAAAATTATTTTGAAATCTCTCTGGTCTTTTATTTTTTCCTATTTAATATATGATTGACTGCCTTAAGTCCAGTGAGCACCTATTGAAACTAAATATTTGCAGATTTGTGCATAGGGCTGCTACAAGTGAAATAGTAGGGTGCCTGGACTTTGCCTATCTCACCCCTTTGCCAATTTGAGGCAAATTTATTGACTCAGAGACCTGCAACAAAAGTATTCAAAATTCTCAAAAGCCAAGGAAGGGAAGATGGAGACACTGCAGGAAAAGCTTCGTTTGCTGGCAGACAGCACCACCATGTGGTTGCCAATTGTATTCATAAAACAAGAGATGATGGTACAAAAAAGTTCAAAACCTATTTGCTAAAGGTGTATTTGGAATGCTGGTGCCTCATCATGTACAGGTTATTTAAAATTCAATTAACAAAAGTTCAACTATAGCACTTATTAAATCACCTTCCTGCCCCATCATCCTGCAAACACCTCACAGGTAAGTGGTGTGTCTTCCTCACTTTTCATTCCTGGATCCTGAGTCCTCCATGCCTGACACAAGACAGGTCAGGAATAAATGACCATAGAACAAGTGAGTAAATACATGAGTCCACAGCTCCGGACACAAGGCAGGCCTGGAATAAATGAGCATAGAATGAATGAGGACATAGACGAGACCACAGCTGTGTCTTCAAGGAGATCACGGTTACACTTCCATTTCACAGATGGATAAACTAAGTCCCAAAAAGCGAGTGTGATCTTGTTAATGCCATACTGTTAATTAATGGCACAGCTAAGACTGAAACCCTTCTGGAATTTTCTTTTTACCACACGTCCTGTGGGACCAAGGAGGGACAAAGCGTGTGCGAGTCCTTTCACAGGGTTTGTGAAAGCACACTCACCACGTTCTGTGCTGGATTCTCTCCCAGGAGTCGGGTCCAGTTGCTGCCTGAGCCCAGTCCCTTGCTCTCCAGCCATGATCGCGCTGATCTTGAGCGTGCTGGTGGTGCCCTCTGCTGGTGAGTAATGGTACTTTACACCGTATTTCCAGCCTGGTATAGAGTTACATCACATGAGCCCTGACAGCTATTGTCAAATTTCGTCTGATTTGCTTATTAGTGCTTTTATCCCCCTCCCTAATGCGTGATGGAAATTAAACACCAGCGAGAAGCTGCAGGTTGGACTCTATGGATGCCTTTGAGCACCCTGCACCGTACATGTGAGTGTGGGTGAGAGATGGCATAGAGAGTAGAGTGGAAGAACAAGCAGGTTGCAGGGAGCAAGGGGGCAGCTCTCCACACGGGAGCATGTCTTTGCTCCCCTTTCTCATGGGTGCTTCCTGCATTTTGCTGGTCTCCCTGGAGCACCATGACCCTCTTGGTATGCAGCAGCATTCAGTGAAAAGGGAAGACACCTCCATCCCCACATTCTAAAATAAGTCCTGCCCCACCCCCAAAACTAAACACAGCCAGAGGGAGTAATTTCAAGTTCACCTGGAGTCTTAGCTAGGAATCGGAGCCTTCTGCCCTGGCCCTATTTACTGTCGTCTGTGCATATTTATTCAGCTGTCAGCTCCTGAACTCGCACCTGTCCTTCCTCTCACTGATTGGGCACCCAGTAACGACATATTCCTTGGTCAGGCAATTTGTCCTTCCTTTCTCATATTCAGGTAAACTCTGGACCAACACACTCACCCTCCCCTCTCTGATGTCCCCTTGCAAACAGCAATGATGAATGTGAGGCAATGTGAACCCACAGATATTTGTTGATAATCTATCCTGTCTTTGAGCTAAGTTAATGGACAATTTAGAAGGTATGCATGTGACCCAGAAGCTTGCAAGTTAAAAATCACAGTGTAACATTCGACATGAGACTTTATGAGAGAGATTTCAATAGACTCCAAACCCCATCTCAGTCCTTCCCTCTAACACAGAGTGGCCCAGCCAGTGCTGCCGCTGGGCCTCTATTGACACTTTACTTCCTGCACATGTGTGTGTGTGTGTTTATTTTCTGATTGAAACATTCTTGTTGTGACTTGGGGCCCCATTGCCAGAGCAACTAGGGCTAGCATGTCAGAAACTCAGCCTCCACCAAGACTTCAAGTCATCCTGATAAGATTCCAACTGCGATCTTGAAGTGCCTCAATTTGGGTGACTAAAGCGTGAAATATTCTATAGAAATTAGTCTCCCATTTTTTCTTTTAAATGAGATTTTCCTTACTAAAACCCTAATTTTTTTAGCTTATGTTTTTCTGGACCTAAGATTTTCCTCTTTCAAAACAACAAATTTCTCTTTGATAAAACTGTTCCTTTGACACACACCCCCCCCCACCAACTTTTACATGTGTCTTTTAAAATTTTTTATTTGTCTACAAAATTGAGACCACTAAACATTTTCTCCCTGTTTCTCTTGCTTTATTTCTTTTTCCTCTTTTATTATTTGGCTATCACATTGTGATAATAAAAATGATAATGATATCTTTTATGATTATAAATCATTACAAACATTTTTGGTATGCCCAGAGAGATTTTATTTTCAAACATATACAACTGACATTTAAAAAATTATAGTCATTGAAATTGTAGGTGGAAGGATGTGGTGGATTGAACATTCCATACCTATAGCTCCAATTTGCAGGGGTGAATATGTGATCACCCAACAGGTTCACCAATTCTCGGTCTAGACACTGTTGGGAGGAAGGTTCATTTTTGAGGTTTCTGCCTCAAAGAAATAGGAGTGGTGAGCGAGTTTTGGTTTTGCAAGAAACAGATGCCAAGACCAGATTAAGTGTGCTAGGATTTCATGAAAGGAAACATCTCTGAGAAAAAAAATGAGCCAGCGGCTAGGAAAGGCTGGAAGACCCCTCAGTAGTTCTGCAGATGGGCAGAGGGAGGCTGGATATGTATTAGACCACCCTGGGTCTAAAGGAAGGTAGAGAAGGCCCCATCCAGGAGGAGTTCGTTAGAGGACCCTGTGTCCCCTATGCACCCTGCCCTCTGTAGGGTACCCACCTGTACTGGCTCAGTGGTAGGGACCGCCATGGAGCTGGACAGGGATGTGGCCCCTGTGCAAACACTGCTGAGAACTTCAGGGCCTAGCCTGGGCCCTCCCTCAGTTACACCCCCTGTTCCGCAGCCCTGCCAGCTGCCTTGGCACGGCTGCCTCTGAGTCAGATTTCAGGATAATGCTCTGCAGGTGTGGATAACAGGGAGGGTCCTTGTGCACAACAAGGTCTCTCCAGATGTTTCTCCATCTCTGAAGCAGGATGAGGAGCAGCCTCACATTTCTCCCTCACAGCTGGGTTGGGGGTGCCGCCTTTCTTCTGCCCCTGTCTCAGAGCTGGCGAGTGGCAGGAGTCAGCGGGGCATGGTGGTCAAATGTGTATCAGGAGAGAGGGATCCCTTGGACCTTTCACCTAAAGCATGTCCTTGTCTAGGAGCTCTGCAATGGAGCTTGTTCCATGGCACACAGCCACGTGCTGGCCCACTGATGACTCCCACTATCCTCTGCATGTTCCTTCCCCTCTGTGACTTCAAGAAAGGAGGTGGGCATTCCCGGTTTGTCTTGTGGGTGGAGTACATAATACTGTGAAATCTCATCCTAAATCACTAATAGAAATTATCATTCTACTATCTAAAGATGCTATATTTTAAGTTTGCCTTAAGTTTCCTAGACCGGGATTCTGAGATTCTAGCAGGCCATCCATCCCTCACTGGCCCCCGGGTGGTATGTTCAACTGCAGCATGTCCAGCCCTTCACTAAACAGACATTGGTTGAACTTGTGTTCTCTCATATACACAGAAAGTAAACATATACATGTCATATTTATGATACACATCATGGTACTTACCTTCAGCGAGTCCCTGGTTTAGTGGGAGAAACAGGGATGTAAATATGTCATGCAACATGGGGTGACAAGTGCAATGGAAGAAGGATGTTGGTGACATTATACAAGCACAGGGTAGCCACCCTACCAAGCCCAAGTTAGGGGTCCCTTCGGGGTCTTGAACTTCAAGGGGAAACATTGAATGTTGATAAGAGTCAGTAATGCAAGGGGAACAGGCACAGGGAGGGCACTCCATGCCCAGGACAGAGCACAAGTGAAATGGAATGGGTGGCGTGAAGTATTTTTTGAGCATCACAGGAGCATGAAGTTCAAGGTAGGGGACAATTTCAGCAGAGGCAGCAGGAGCCAGATCAAGGAGAGCTGTATGTGCCTTATGTGCCAGCTCAAAGAAGCCAGAGCTTCATGCGTGAGCCTGTCTCATCATCTACAAAATGGTAGGGACAACAGGTGCCACACAGGCCTGGGGGAGGGTCAGTGGAGCCCTGAGGGAGGGTCGGCGGAGGCGAGGTATGCAGCCCCAGCTCTGCTCATGGAGCCGGATGGCTGCTGCTTGTCCCCTTCCCATACGAACAACAAATTTCCTGTGTCAGGAGCTCTGTTATTCTGGTAAATTTTATCATTGCATTGACTTTCCAGCTCACTCTCCCCACCACACCGCCAGACTTTGTGAGTGAACTAATTCAGGCCTTTGGGATTAACATTTTAAAATCCAGGGTGACTTTCCCACTTGCTAATGAAAATGCGTGGGCGGTGATGTCCTGGAAGTAAGTGGGAGTGCCCTGGAGGAAGCATGCCTGATTAGCACCTATCAGTAGTAAGATCCTCTCCCACTCTCCACAGTAGGAAGTTAATTACCTTCCTTGCACAAAGAAATTCAAGTGCAGTGATTGTCAAGAGCAGGCAGTAGTTTATGATCGCTGCTCAAGTGGGCAGCAGGTACTCTTAGTGGCTGGCCGTTGTGCTGATGAGTTTCCCACAAATTATGCCGAATGTAAAATGTACCAAGGCAATTACACGGGCTCCGTGACAGGGCACAAATGGAACTGAATCCGCCAGTCAGGTCTGCGCCTTGTAGGCCCCACTCCCCTCAGACCTGCAGTTCTCAGGCAGAAGGAAATTCCCTTTCCATGGAAACCGTGGGTGAGAGAACCTGGCAGAGAAGATCCCTGGCTGGCGCTGAGCCCAGAGAACTGCACAGCCATGACCCTGCACAGCCCTGCTGCTCTGACCTAGATGGAACACTGCCCCCCAACCCGACTGTGTACACCCCAGGCACTGTCCTTTCCTTTCACCCTAAAGCAAAGTCAGCCTGTTTTGTTTAGTCTACATACTATTTCATTTAAAATATGGGAATTTTTATTTAGATTTCTGTCAAATTCTGAAAAGTTTAAATTACGGGACACTTTCCCCAACTCTTGGGGCTGAGTTCTTCCCTCACTGGGTCCTGGGTCTCTCTAGTTTTACACTGTCCTCACCATTCCGCTTCTTCCACACCCTGGGCTCACGCCTCTCATTTACATTTTCTATGTGTTTCTTGAAGAGATGTGGGTTTGGAGTCCTGAGTCTTAAGTCTGACCCCCATTTTCTCTGGACATGTAAAGTCAGCACAGGCACTCTGGGCTCTGGGTGTCCTGTCTCGGCCATCGCAAGTCAGTCTTCATAGTTTCCTTGAATCAACTCAACAAGCATTGGTTGAGTTTCTAGATTTGCCAAGTGAGGGGCCAGGCCTTGGAACTACAACAATTCCTGTCCTCAAGAGGCTCAGTGTGGAAGTGCTGCAGTAGAGGCGACCAGCCCAGGTTCCCCCCAAAGTCAGAGGAGGGGATGGGGAAAGATTCCACCTGATGTTGTTCAAAGGAAGCCTTTGATGGTGTTGGTAGGGGTCAGCCCCACTGATGGTCACAGTGTTCAGCAGAGGTCACAGCCTGTGCAAAGGCCCAGGCCCCAGGGCATGTGGAGAGACTGAGCGCCATGCAGGATGGTTGGAGTGCAGAGGGGACGTGGTCCCAGCTGTGCCAACTCACTATGGCCCCCCAAATACACTGCACAACTTCACACCACTATGTCTTTGCTGTTGCCTCTTCCCTCCTTTTCTGCCTGACGATCTCTTGTCCCCCCAGGGACTCTGAAGCTTCTCGCGAGACCCCTTTTATCCATACTCTGCACCTTATATATCAGCATCCGTAGTTATCATCAAAGGAATGGACAAGCATCCTCATCCTTTGATCTAGAAATGTCCAGTGTGACTTTTTAGTCTGCTCTCCATCCCGTTTGATAGTTGAGAACTCAGAGGTCTAGAGAGTCTGCACCTTCCCAAGGCCACAAAGCAGAGCAAGCTAGAAATGAGGACCAGGGCTTGGGATGGGCAACTTCATCACCAGGAAGGCTGGGACACAGTGCACAGGAGGGACCCCACAACTCCCCACAAACCACCTTCCCAAACGTCTGACCGTAAAGGCCTGGCTCTGCAGTTCTGAGGCACCCACAGGGTGTGTAGGTGGGAGCCTGTCCTCCCACCTGCTAAAGATATCTGTGTCCCCCTAGATAATTCCAGGGTGATAATGATAAGCTTGATGATAACAGTAAGATCCAAGCAATACTATCCATGTGTGAGTACAGAGGGCAAAGGGGCAGTGAGTAGATGGTGTTAATAATAATAACACTAACAAACAACTTCTGTAGCATTGGAGCAACTGCAGCATGCTGGCTGAGGCCATTTCTTTCTATCTTCACAACACTTCCTCTTGTGGATGCTATCAGGACCTTCAGGCCTAAGTTTCTCTGATACGACTCCATTGTGCCAAATCTTTGTGACTCACTACAGACCTCCAGCTCCTTATTGAGTGAATATCAAGGCCACTGGGAAGGCAGCCAGCCAAGTGACCCAGGGACTGAGGCTGGACACAGACTCAGTATACCCACCTACCTGCTTGAAGATCTCCCGAATTCAAAACCTGCATGCTTTATGTTGCACTGTGGATAAGTGCAGATCAGAGGGCTACATGTGAGGTGCATGATCCACAATAGTTGTCTAGAAGCATCTGAGTGGGGAAGGGATGTCAGTCTCACAACCGTGACATTGAATTTTTGCTGTTTTCACCCCTTCCCCATTTATTCTCTGTAGATGTAATATTTGCCTGGTTTAAACTGTCTTTTCGTCCTCTCAGTACATTGATAGTATTTTGTAAAATGTTCTTTCCTCAATTAATAGCCTGGCCTCTGTGGGGGCTGATGACCTTTTCCGTAGACCTATTTAGCTATTATAACCTTTTTCACAACTTCCATCCCCAAGTCATCAATTGGAGGTTTCATTGCAGCCTGAGCTCACGCCTAACCACTTCATGAGCATTTATCAGCAGACGCAGCCTTGTGACTTGGTGGTGACATATCAGAGTTCACCACTTCTGCTGCTGCCATCTTTGGAAGGCTGCGATATCTTGATTTGCATTATTTTCATCAGTGTGCATATACTGATGTGTCATTAGCATTTTATGTCACTCTATCTCACCTCCACATGATTCAAATTCACATAAAACAAGACTGCATTGTCACTATAGTGACAGTGATCAGAGGTGAGCACCTACAGCATGCCTTGTGACTCTGCCTTGATTTTGCGGATGACTTGAAGCCTCTGAGGTTGGCAGAGCCACAAGAAAGAGAGCCTGGATGAAAGAGAGCTGTCCACTGACCTGAAACACCCAATTATGTTCCAGACCCATCTGATACATTTTCAGCTACGGATTCATGAGAATCAAGATTAAGCAAGAACAGCATTACCAGGCAGTGATTTAGTTTCCATAACAGATGTTTGTGTACTGGCCATATGCCCAGAGTAAGTGGATACTGAGATGCTAAAGACTATTGTATAACAATCTAGATATTTCTCGATTTTTACTTCAAAATGGAGACAAAGTCTTACTACATTGCCTAAGCTGGACTCAAGCTCCTGGGCTCAAACAGTCCTCCTGCCTCAGCTCAAGTGGGACTCAAGAAGACCACGCCACCATGCTTAGCCACTAGTTCTTCGAACTATCCAAATACATGTTATCTTGGAGACCTAAATCTCTGGGTGCCAAGTCCATTTAGTAAGGAAACAATAGTCTCTTCAACAGATGGCACTGGGACAACTGGAATTCCACCTGCAAAAGAATAAAGTTGAACTCCTACTTCATACTACATACAAAAACTGAACCCAAGTGGGTTGATGACCTAAATATTAAAGAAAAGACCAGTGGCAGATGCCTGTAGTCCCAGCTACTTGGATGACTGAGGCAAGAGAATCAAGAGTTTGAGCCCAAGAGTTTGAGGTTGCTGTGAGCTCAAGTGTGATGCCACAGCACTCTACCGAGGGTAACATAATGAGACTCTGTCTCAAAAGAAAAGAAAAGAAAGGAAAGAAAACGCCATAAAACTCTAGTAGAAAACCTAGAGACAAATCTTCATGACTTTGGATTTGGCAATGGATTCTTAGATATGACACCAAAAGCACAAGCACAAAAGAAAAAAATAAATAAATTGGATTTCATCAACATTAAAAACTTTCGTGTATCAGAGGATATTATCAAAGTTTAAAGAAACCTACACAATGGGGGAAAAAATGTAAAGCATTTAATGTCCATAATCCATAAAGAATTCCTACAATTCAACAACAAAAGACAAGCCATCACATTAAAATGTGGACAAAGAACTTGAATAAACACTTCTCTGAAGAAGATACAAACTGTGATCTGTAAGCACACAATAAAAGATGCTCAGCATCATTAGTTATTAGGGAAATGCAAATCCAAGCCATGATGAGATACCACTTCACACCTAATTGTATGGTCATGATAAAAAAAGAAAGAACATAACAAGAGGTGAAGATGTGGAGAAATTAGAACCTTTGTACTAATGGGGCTGCCACTGTGGAAAATGGCGGTTCCTCAAAAAGCTACATGGCGCAGAAATCCCTCTCCTAGGTAAATGCCCAAGGGAACTGAAAGCAGGGACTTGAATAGTATATCAGCACAGCATTAGTCACAGTAGCCAAATGGTGGAAACAACCCAAATGATAATTGATGGATGAATGGATAAATTGTGGCACATTTATATAATAGAAAATTATTTGTCAATGCAAGGGAATGAAGTTCTGATATGTGCTACAACACGTAGAAACACTGAAAACATTATGCCAAGAGAAATAAGCTGGACACCGAAAGACAAATATATGATTCTACTTACATGAAGCATCTAGAATGAGCAAATCCATAGAGATGGAAAGTAGATTTAGAGATTACCAGGGACAGGGGGATAGAAGCATGTGAAGTTACTGGTTTATGGTTTGAGTTTCTGTTTGGGGTGATTAAAAGTTTTGAAAATACATAGTGGTAAAGATTGCACAATATTGTGAATGTAATTAATGCCATTGAATTATACACTCAAAAGTGGCTAAAATTTTATAATACATATATGTTTACCACAACTTACAAAAACAAATGATGTAATATACCAAACCTGTTGAATTAGATGCTTTAAATGGATGAATTGTACAGTTTATAAAATATATCTCACTAAACCTGTTTTTTTAAAAAAAATGAGTAACTTATCTTAAATGTTCCTTAAGTTCCCTTCTATTGCTAAATTCTATGATTTTTTTTCAAGTCTGAAAATAGGTTATATCCAGTGATAAAAATCTAGGAAATCTGGGGAATATTAATAATGGGGACGGCTATATAGACATGAGGGATGGGGTATATGACACATTGCTCTATCTTCTTTTCAATTTCACTGTGAACCTAAAATTGCTCTTAAAAAATAAAATCTAAATTTAAAAAAAAAAAAACCAAGGGCCTTTGAACTCAAGAGGCCTGACCTAAAATCTTAGCTGTACCCACTGTATCACCCCAGCAAACCCCTGAAGTCTCAAAGCCTCAGTTTTCTGTTGGGTAGAATAGAAATAATCAGCCTCTCCTCACTGGATCATTATATGGACTCTGGAGGCAAAGGGGACAGCAGCAGAGCAAAAGCTTAAGGACCTGGGAGGAGCTGGTTGTGGCAGGAACAGGGAGGCCAGCAGGCGAGGAGGCTGCAAACGGCCAGCAGGAGGAGGGGACAAGAGCTAGGAGCCCCAAAGATTTCACCAAGGGAACCTGTGGAAGGTTCAAAACAGATGCAGTGAGGGTGGAGTTGTGGAGATGCACTCTCTATGAAGACTCACTCACCAAGGACAGGCAACTGTCTGAAATCCCTTATGCACCCTGTCATCTTCAGTAACCTAAGCTTCTTCCTGGGACCTGGACACACCCTGCCTCTAAGTGAAGGCCCAAGGATGTCCTCACACCTTACTGCAGACACCTCTCCCCATTGGATTCTGGGAGGCTGCAGGATGTAGAAATACACACTGGGAGGAGGCAGAAGGCCAGGTGAGAGCCACACCCTCCTTCAGGCCAGCAGTGAGACTTTGGGCACCTTGCTTTTTCTCACTGAGCATCACTTTGATCCTCTAAAATGGGACAATTGTATCTGTCTGGCAAGATGCTTGCAGATGTAAGGTGACATAAGTATCTGTCATACTTTGCACAAGTCCTGGCTCATGGAAGATCCCAATAAGGTCTTTTACACTGAATGAAAAAATACATATATCAGAGCTTAAAGGAGCCCTAAAGATAACCCTATCCAGCTTCCACTCTAGACATGAGAATGTTGTAGGATTAAACTTAAAAGCAGAGCAGGAAGTGGTATCTGGGATTTCTTACTCCAAACATAGTACTCCTATTTTTATCCTTTCTCTCACTATGCTGTTCCCTGTAGCCCTCACACTTGTCCCTGCGTCCAGCTCTATTTCCTCTTCTATGCTTTTTAAAATAAATGTAAATAGCTTTTTAATAAATTAAAATAAATGTCCTTCACTCATCTAACTCCTGCTTACTCTTTAGATTAGCTCAAAAACACCTCCCCAATTATTCCAAAGCTAAAAAGATACCTTCTTTCAGCAAAACTTTGGCATTTATATATCATGGGACAGAGGTAAAAGTATGGCTTGGCACCAAACAAATGTGGATTCTCATCCCAGATCGGTAACTTCTTGGTTTTGTGACCAGGAACAAAGTTTTATATCTCACTGACTGTGGTCTTCTTATCCATAAAATGGGGAGAACATTGTGTGCCTATATCACAGAGCACTATAAGATTACAGAGGATGACATGTGAACTGCTTAGTCTGTTCACACTGCTGTTACAAAGTTATTGCTTTAATTTATAAAGAACAAAGATTTATTTCTCACAATTCTGGAGGCTGGGAAGTCTAGGATCAAGTTACTAAATGATGAGGTGTCTGGAGGGAGCCTTGTCACTCCATCCTCACATGGCAGAAGGGACAAATTCTGTGTCTTCAGGTGACAGGGAGGGACAATGCTGTTCCTCTCAAAGCAGAATGTTAGAAGGGCAAAAGGGCCTGGTTAGTGCCCTCAGCCCTTTGTAGGGGCACTAATCCCATTTATAAGGGCAAAGCCCTCATGACCTAATCACCTGATCACTTCCCCAAAGCCCTATCTAATACCATCACCATGGGGTTAAGTTCTAAGGTATGAATTTTAGAGGGACACATACATTCAAACCATAGTAGGATATATCGATGATAGTGGATAATGCATAGATGATCACTTTTTAAATTTTTTCAGTTTTATAATTTTTATAATTTATTTCTATTCATTCTAATCAGTAATTTATAATGACTTCCATCTACAAATAAAAGTTTCCTTTAAAAGTAAATATATTTACCTTTTCAAAATTGAGGTGGCTTATTAAAAACACCTTCTACTGACAGATTTGAAATTTTCCATTTTTTATTCTGTCAAATTTAGCTTTATATTTTTTGAGACCATGTTAGTGTATGCACACGTGTTGAGAGTCATTGGAGTGTTATATGCATACATGTTGAGAGAGATCGAGAGAGAATATATATATGTATGTGTACATATATGTGGAGAGATAGAGATAGAGATAGAGATAGAGATAGAGATAGAGATAGAGATAGAGATAGAGATAGAGACAGAGAGAGAGAGAGAGAGAGAGAGAGAACAGTAGAGTCCATCTGCCAGGGCTGGGAGTTTGAGGAATCTTACAGGGATGGTGTATTAACACTGCCAGTCCTGGTCCTATGGTCCTAGTCCTGGCAAGAACACGCTGCATCATTGCTTCCCCATCACCATTCCTCTCCACTAGGAAAGAGTATCAGCCAGATTCACCGACTCCTTCAGGAAGCCTTTCTGGAAAGCCCAAGGGGAGTGAACTGTACCAGAAGAAAGGACAAGTGGCAGCTCTAAATGTCATAAGATAACAAGAGATAAGGCTCAGACGGACAGTCATTGCAGCAATCAGGACATCTCACCTCGCCCCAGATTTTTTCTTTCCAAACTGGTGGTTCTTAACTGGGGGTGCTTTAGCACATGCGTACACACACACACATACACACATATCCTCACCAGAACTGCTGGGTGTGTATACATGGGGGAGTTAGTTGTTGCTGCTGGCATCTAGTAGGCAGAGGCCAGGGCTGCTGTGCACAGGACAATCCCCCACAAAAGAAAATTTTCCGGCCCTGTATATCAATAATGAGAGGTTGAGAGACCTTTCCTAAGCCAAGGCAGGCCAAGCCAGGCACCATCTGGGGCCAGCACCTTGAACATATTTAATCTACCTCTTCTGTGAAGGCTGACCCTTTGTGACTGTCAGATTGATGGCATTCTAAATAGTGTCAAACTGACAAGCCTGACTACATAACTGTCACTTGATGAAGAAAGACAAAACTCTTCTGACAGTTTCCAACTCCCTACAAGCTTTATATCATTGGGAAAAGGGAAACGTGAGCACAGACAAGTCTACAAGCCCTCTGAGCATTTAGGGAGCACATCTGTGGCCAAACTGGAATTACAACTCCATCTAGTTGCCCCCATTGCCCCAGACTGCATCTGCAGGCCCCCCACCATGACGAAGTGCTGGTTGGAGGTAATGGCAGTATTGGGGTACCAGGAGAGTTCCACTCTCTGTCCTCATTTCACCTCCAAGCAGTATTTCTCAAGGGGAGTTTTCTAGACCACCAGCTTCAACTTGAGTGAGAGCACAAGAATCAGAATGGTTTGTGGAGCCCACATCCCGGGTTATTTTGATATTGATAGTCTGGGGAAATCCTCATTCCAGATTACAAACACCTTGAGAGTTGGCATCCTTTCCATGTCTTTGCCATTTCCACCAGTTCTTCACCTCAAAAAACTCTAAAACAAACATGCAACCTAAATAATGCTTCAGATACAAGGATGGTTCAAAGATAAGACCTCAAATCTCTCCATCCCCAGCAAGAATGCCATTGTTAAGGCCACCAATGTAAAACACCAGGGCTACTCCTGCCACCTTTTTATTTCCTTCAGGAGCTGCCACATAGATCTGGCACATAGCAGGTTCAAGAAAGATATTCATGGAATTGAATTGACCTGTATCCCCTCCTGGCTTTCATCCTGCAAGTGGGTAGTGGCAGTTTTTTGTTGACCCTGCTCTTTCTTCCTTCCTTTTAGGGGACCACACTCTGGACACCCCACACTTTCCACAGGAGCTGCCTCCAGAACTCTCAAAAAATATCAGTAAGGATTCTTTGAACTTTTCTTAGGAGCTGGGAAGAAAGTTATATAGTACATTGGCAGAGAAAACAATCCCATTCTGAGTATAGCCTAGAGCCACTCATTTCTGTGGCATTTGTAAGCAAAGCAATTCAAGTAGAACTCAAAAGTATCTTCCCAACAGTCTCCCCTGGTGTCTTACCCAGGTCACCTTAAAGAGGAAACCAGTAGAAGGCAGGAAATAGGCCTATCATGAGGGTTATACCGTAACTATATCTTAGCTTCAAATTGAGCTCTGAACTTCCCAGAAGGCAAGACGAAGAGGGAGACACGATATGTTGCTCTGGTTGTAAGAAAGGTGGATCTATATTTGTGTTTTGGAGAAGAGAAAGTTTTCCTGGTAATGGATTGTAAAGATTGCTCAGGTGGGTCCTGGGCATGGCTGAAGAACACAATACATGGTGACTTAGCGATGTCAGTCCTAAATCACTGGTTCATTTCCAACCACTCTGAGAAGTGAGTTAAGTCAACCACGTTATTAATACACAAACCCATATAAGCAACAAAGTGACTCGTCCCACACAGATCCAGATGACGAGTGCCTCTCTCCAAATGGCAGAACTCCCATAAGATGTGTAGTGCCCACCAGGAGGCTGCCTTAAAGTAGCCATTTGGACTTACAGGCCACCCCTGGCACTTAGAAGGATCTAAGGAAGGAAACACAGTGTGCCAGCAGCCCACGGCAGCCGTTCCTCTTCAGCTAGAGTAGCTGTCAGAGCAGCCTACACAGCACCCCTGCGGACCCTGAGTTACAGTGAAAGGGAGCGGCATTCATATAGGCAAGGCACAGCCTTGGCCCTGGCTTAGACGCTTCATTCTCCATAGGAAACAGCATCTCCAATAATGACTTCATAGATTCTATTTCTAGGACCCAGTAAGGACACAAACATTTATAAAACTCATCTACTGAGCAAGGCCCAAAATGATGATGTCCCACCAGGCATTTATAGTTCATCCATCATTCCCAGTCCAGAGATACATCACCATTCCAAGCGTAATTTTTATTGTCAAGCAATGTTGCCCAGTAACAAGATTCACATTTCATCTTTATCAAGTTTCCATGGTAACCTGTGTTACTGGAAAGTTAGCCCAAGGTCAAGTTTGCCCTTGGAGAAGGAAGAAAGGTTTATGAACACCTTACCTAGAGGGTAAGCAGGGAGGGAGGAAAGGGGAGAAACCGAGATTCTCTCATTCATTTTATCTTTCTTTTACTTAGATATCACATTCTTCAATGGGATATTTAAAAATGGGGAAAATGTAGCCGAAATTTTTGGTAAGTTCAATCTGCAATTGCTTTTATCCATCAAGTGTCGTGGCATAGAGTGTGTGTGAGAAAGCTCAGAGAATTATCAGGGCCTTGGTCTCCACCCTCCTGACTTTGACCCAGGTTCTGAGGGAACAAAGACACCTTCACTGCAGGGTGAGTCACTGAGTTGCCAGGCGCCTTCCTGTTCCTTACTTCACTAATCCTGATGATAAACTTGCTAGGAAGGAAATAGTACCCTCACTTATAGGTAGAGAAACTCAGCCTAAGGGTACTGGTGTCCTGAAATTTTTTTAATAAAAATACATCTTTACATAAACACACACAAAAACTGCTTAGAGTGGCTTTTTCAATCATCATAGAATCATGTTTTCATTTCTCTGATTAGGACTTGTGGGAAGGAAACATGGAAACAAACTTTCTTGCCAATTTTGTTTGCTGTAGACTTTGGGGAAAATCATTATCCCCCGTTGATACCTTGAACATGTCTCTGACCTTCAGTTTCTCTACTGTGAAATGTAAAGTTAGTTTGTTTCCTATGAAATGGTGATGACAATATAGCATCTGTCCTGCAGGGTTAATACGAGCTCTGTGGGATAAGGGACAAAGTGAATGCTTTGCAACACAATACACACTCTGTCAACCTTAACTCTTGTGCCATTAAAAGCACCTAGTTCAGCTTCTGGTTGCTCAACAGTTGTGGCCGTCTGTACGCCTTTCCTTCCTTCCTACAATGGCTTATAGTTCTATAGTGACAGCACTGTATCATCTGAGATCCATTCAGCAAACTCATAGCGACTCACATAATAGTGGTCTGATGTCATCAGGAGTGGTCCAGTAGCTCAATCTGGGTACCAGAGACCCAGAGGTTGACCTTGCCCCCCTGCTACTCAAGGCATAGTGCCTTTCAACTTCAGGCTTGGAGCCTCATGATTGCATGTTGTTGCTGCAGCTTCAGCCAGCTTATCCTTATCCACATTCAAGGAAGGAGAAAGGTATAGATCAAAGAGATCTTACATGCCTTTATTCTTTATTAGAAAAGAAATGTTTCCCGTAAGTCTCTGAAAGGCTTACTCTGAAGATTTTTCAGCCAGATCTGGGTTACTTGCTCAGCCGTAGAACAATCCCTATTTTGGAAGCATGGGATTACCATGACCAGCTGACAATGGTCATGAAACAACCTCGGGGACTTAGGGAAAAGGTCCAACTTTTCAGTGCTGTTAATAAAAAAGAAGGGTCAAATGGCTACTAGTTGGGCAAGCAACAGAAATAATGGTTTAGAACCTGCTTCCTTCCAATTGTCTAGAACAGTCCTGAGCACACAGCAAGTGCTTGCTGGGCTGATGAGGTGCCATCCGCCTGGAGCTCCCTTTTGGACTCCAGTTCCAAGTGCTCAAGGTCCCCTCCCCCACAGACTGTCTGGGCGCCCACTTCACCTGGCTGCAGGCCGTCTTCACCAACTTCCCCGTGCTGCTCCACTTCGTGAGTGGTATGAAGTGTGTGGCTGGTATCTGCCCCCGGGACTTTGAAGACTATGGCTGCGCCTGCAGGTTTGAGATGGAAGGACTGCCTGTGGATGAACCTGACAGGTGAGTGAGAGCCAAGGTGAGCAAGACCAGCAGGGGAGCTCAGGGGAGGCCTGGGTTACTACCTTGGGCTGAGCACAAGCATGGGAAGGGCCTGGACTGGGGACTTGAGAGGTCTTAGTTCCACTGTCTACCAGCTGGACCGGTCTCCTCTTCTCTATGCAGCAATGTGATCTCTGGTCAGCTCTGCTGGGGAGTTAAGATCTTGTGTTATGTCCAGTACACAGATCTTCACTTGAGTGTTTCTCAAGTTCAGGTCCACCACACCAGGGATACATGATAAAACAGATTCCCGAGACCCATCCCAGATGTATTGACTCATAAACCTTCAGGCAGGACCTCCAAGTCTGAATTTTAAAGGAGCTCTCCAGGTAACTCTTTTGGAGAATAAAATTTTAGAATTACTTTTTCATTTGGCTCAGTCCTGGCTGCAAGGAGTAAAGCAACTATAAAAGTTTATGTTTCATTTTTAAGAAACATGCACCAAATACCAATGATATATTAACACTCTGCTTAATATAAACAGAGTCCTATTCTTTCTTTAAAGAGGTAAATGTCTAGCAGGAAATACAGAAAAACTGTAAGAGGTTATTACGATGTGCTCCCTCCCTATGTATGGGAGAAGTGCAAATTAAGTAAGTGACCAACTTTTACCCATTGGAAGCATTAAGCATGAGCTAGGATATGGCAAGCAAGGACTGGGAATAGGAGGGATGTTTGGGACACTTACCAATTAGCGTTATCTTGTGCTGTAAAAGTGTTAAGGCATATTACGTATGACTCTGAAATCCTAATTCTCTGCCCCTTGTTCACCCTGTGATCTTCAGCAAGTTGCTTAACTTCTTTGTACTTCAGTTCCTTCCCTGTAGGATGGATGGAATGATAATCCCCTCATATAAATATTATCTAGGATTAAATGACTGAATTTGGATTAAAGTGATTGGGGCTCTGCCTGGCCTAGTAAGTACTTAAGAGCAATCGTGATTGGTAGGGGAAGTAACAGTAGTAATAGCAGCAGCAGTATCAGTAACAGCAGGCTGTAACAGTAGTAGTAATAGTAACAATAGTAACTATTTTACTAGGAAAATAGCAATAGTAATAATAGTACCTGTAGCCAGAGTAATGTGTGTCGCAACGTTGGCAAGAGTAATCGTATGGAAGTGGGAATTTGAACCCAGTCCCCACCATACTGGTATTACACCTGTTCCCAAGTCCCCTGTGGTGGAATGTGTGCTGCCATCTCCACGACTCACAGGAGGCAGGGAAGGAGACCCTTTGTGATCCTGGTGGACAGCTCCTATTTGCCCTGGTATTTCCCCTCTAGGACACCCTCCTTGGATGTCTTGACTCCCAGGCCCCAGGACGACTTCTGTACCCCCCTCCCCAAGAACCTGTGCACATCTCTCTTGATGTGTCCACAAGGTGTGTCTATTGATCCACTCAGCACCCTCTCAGGAGGGTCTTTCCTCTGTGAGTCTCAGTGTAGACTGTAGTACCTAGCACAGAGTCGGCACTAAACACATTTAAAAATGATATATCTCTGATTGACAAGGAATAATGACTTTGGAATTAAACAACACATCTGTATCACCTCCCAACCTGAAAGGAGGGTGTAAATGCTTCTGAACCAAGGGAACAGTTTTCCATCCCAGGGGCCATGAGCAAACTGACTCTAGAGCTTGCTGAGGTTCAGAAAAGGAGAGGTGCTTTTGTACAGTACATGGGGCCAGGGCATTTCTGAAACGCATTTTCCTTTCAGGTCTTCCCTTTGTATTTCTTTTCATTATTGAAATACCTTGTACGTCTAGAAACCAAGGAAATGAAGCAGCAATTTATCACTGTCGTCAACCCAAAAGGGGTAATCAGAGCACCAATGTCCCCAATTGGCAGAATGGGGGATCACACCGAATTTCAATTACTTTAAGTGTTTCAGTTGATGGGGTGATTTCCCAACTCCTGGAGGACAGGTTACTTCTATCTTGAATTTGCACACCAGATCCCAAAAATAATTGCTACCATAGCTGAAAGTCTATGATGTTATAGGGTCTTTATTGATATTTACACAAATCAAAAAATATCTTATGAATGAGGTAGTATGAAAAATTCAGCAGCTCGTCCCAGGTTGTCAGCTGCCTCAGCATTGTTTCTTCTTTACATTGGTCTGTACTGACCTCCTGTCTGCAAGAGCTCCCAGGTTCAGTGTCAGCTTGCTCTGTGACCTACCTTGACCCAGGGCAAGTTACAGGGCCTATGGGCCTCCAGGTGCATGTATGTAAATGCTCATAGTAACAACCACACTTGCTGTGTGGGTCCACGTGACACTAAACGGGTTAATACTCCTAAAGCACTTAGAACAGAGGTTGGGACATAATAAGCACTCAGCAAATGCTAGCTGCTGTGACAAAAGTAATACTAATATTTATCAGTTTTTTTGTTCTTGTTGAAACAGTCTCATTCTGCTGCCCTTGGGAGAGTGCTGTGGTGTCATAGCTCACAGCAACCTCCAACTCTTGGGCTCAAGTTATTTTCTTGGCTCAGCCTCCCCAGTAGCTGGTGCTATAGCCTGGCTATTTTTAGAGAAGAGGTGTTACTCTTGCTCAGCATGGTCTTGAACCTCTGAGCTCAGGCAATCCACCCGCCTCAGCCTCCCAGAGTGCTAGGATTACAGGCATGAACCACCACGCCCAGCCTGCTAATATTTGTCTTTATTCCTCCCAAGGAAGGGGAAATTGAGTTGTCCAATTTCTGCAGCTCCTTTGCTGGCCCATTTCAGGCTCCACTGTGCCCCGCTGTCCCCATTTTAGTACCCTGGGCTCCTGCTTTGTCCCCAGAGCATAGACTATGCAGACAGGTACCCCTAGCTTCTAGGCCAAATTACCTCCGGAAAGGCAGTATTTAAATCAAGGCTTGGGAGCCTGACTGCCAGACCTCGTGCCCCAGCTCTGCCCATGGGTAGCTGCGAAGGCCTCAGACAAGCTGCTTGACTCTCTGAGCTTTAGCTTCCTGATCTCTAAAATTAGGGTAACACCTCCTCACTCACAGGCTTTTTGATGTGCATTAAGTGTGAATCCTTATAACATTCCCTGGAGTGAAGCTCAAAAGTCTGAACTATTATAAGTGAACATCTTCAAGACCCAGTTTCCTTGATTGGAAATGGGGTTGAATCTCTCATAAGGTTGTTTTGAAAAGAAGTGAGTAACTTGTCCAAGACATATCACTGACAGTCGGTGGAGCCAGGGTTCTGATCCGGAGCAGGACAGGCCCAGTCTTCACCGTCTCTTGCACACTGAATCCTAAGGCTGAGCTCCAGGGGACTGGCAGGGGTGACGCAGACCTGCCATCTGAAGCTTGTGAGTGTGATGGGGGGTCCCAACCCTTCCCTCTATCACACCAGAGAGAGAGGCTTCCAGTGTCATCTGAATGTAACCCACGTGCCTCCTCCCCAGGCCAGGGCCACATTTAATCTGCCACTCCCTTCCCTGGGTTGGTCATGAGATGTTTTGAATTCCCCATGAAGCCAGCCAGAGCCTTGGGGCCTCAGCACTCTCCTCAAGCTAGCGGAGCTCTCCCTTTACAATGAAGGTTGGAAAGTACGTCCATGACCCTCTTCTCACCTTTGTCCAGCTCTGACTTCATCTGTGTGTGGGCAGCTGAGTACCCTACATCACCCAGCTGTTAAGCTTTGTCTAGGCCTTGCCTGGGGCCTGGGGCAGAGTCGGTGTTCCACTGTGAATAGAGTTAGCCCTTCACTCCCACTAACTGGCTGTGTGACCTTGCAGCGGTCACTTTCCCTCTCTGGGCCCCGAAGTCCTTGTTTCCACGGTGGTGTGAGAAGCTGCGTTTTCGCCCCAAAGTGCTTCCCTCTGTGTTCTTCTTAATAATGTCTGGGGTAAACCAAGCAGCTCCATGCAAAATTCTGGCCAGACTATTAAGGGGCTGTGTCCAACCCATATCGTTATATTTGATTAATTTCTTCTCCTGCAGAATATGTGGGTTTGTTGTTCCCCTTTGCCCATAAAGAGCAATCATGAACACCTGCCATGGATTCGAGACGAGGTAGATTATTCTGTAACACAGAAGCCACCTGTCCCATCAGCTGCCTTATGGACCACATGCAGGGGTTCACGGGCAGGATGGGGACAGGGTGACGTTCACCACTCTCTTCTTAATGATCCGCATCTTCTTCCCACTGGCTGTATCATTGCTGGGGTCTGTGACCGTGACCCTGATGACTCAGGGGTCAATTTCTTTATGAAGTATTGGCCGTGAACATGTCCTTGGCCTTGTTGTCACTGGCCAGTCCAAGCAAGTGATACAGTTGCTCTTCCAAGCATAAGCACATGGGGTGGGGTAGGGAAGTCAGCCATTGCATGAGGCCAGGAAGAGGCACAAGAGAGGATAACAAGAGAGGACCACAGCTGGTTAGGACAATGGTGAGTCCCACGAAGGACAGTGACAGGGAGCAGGGACCAAGGAGCAAAGATTTAGTGTTCCAAGGCAGAGCGGGACATGCCTAGTCCTCATCTTCTGCTGAGCCTTCTTCACACTGAATCCTAAGCTGAGCCCCATGGGGCTGAGTAGGGACAATGTAGACCTGCCATCTGAAGCTTGCAAGATAGCGGACGGCAAGGTGTATGCGTGTGTGTGTGTGTGTGTGTGTGTGTGTGTGTGTGTGTGGAGTATTTGAGACAGAACACTGCCAGGAACCATCCAGAGACACAGAGTGATCCCGGCTGCCTGCCCTCCCCTCACCCCTCCCACCCTCTCACCTCATCTCTGCCATAGCTGCTGCTTCCAGCACCGCAGGTGCTACGAGGAGGCTGCTGACAGGGACTGTCTGCAGGACCCCGCCAAGCTCAGCACAGGCGTCGACTGCGTCAACAAGAAGATCACATGCGGTGAGCATCTCCAGGCTTCCCCTGGGGCTAGGCCAAGGCATGGCAGGACAGGGACCCAGACCTGCTCTATCCACATCATCTTTGCCATCGGCAACATCACAGTCCGCACTTAGAGCCTCATGAGGGCTGGATCCGGGGTTCCGTACCTTGCATGAGTATATGTACCATAATGTTTTTGAATTGAAATGATGGTCGATCAGCAGGTTATTTGACTTATAATTTTATATTTGTTGCAACCCCAAGAGCTTAAGAAGACTCAAAGTTTGCTGCTTATAGCCTGTGTGATATTGGGGCAATTGCTTAATATCTCTGAATCTTAAGATGGGGAGGAGAAACTACTTTAGAGATTCGCTGTGAAAGTTGAATGAAACGATGCCTGTGGCATGGTTAGTGCAGTGGCCGACACATGTTAGGAACTCAGAAATAGAGGGCTGTGGAGCTGGAAGCAGCAGAGGGGGGTTAAGTTTGTGGTGGTTGTCATTTACAGGAATTAGAGACACGTAGGTTCAAATCTCACTTCTGATCTAATTCCATGTGTGACTCCATGAGTTTTATTTCATGTCTCTGGCAGATGTGGAATAAAGGCCTGGAGGGCGGAGGGAACACAGTATGTTGGGTATTATATTAGTACCATCCTCTCGTGTGCCCATATGTGCCACAGTGACTCTGATCTTCCTAATACCCCTAATAGATGGGGGCTGTTTCTTGTCGAAATTTTCAGGCAAGGAAAGGAGAGCACAGAGAAATTAAATAGCTCGCCTGAAGTCATAGATTTGTGAAAGGGAGAGTCATGATTTGAACCCAGGTCCAAGTGACTCTCAGGTCCAGCTAACATGGACTAGCTAGGTTAGAGCATCAGAGAAGGACGGAGGGAAGACCTGATGGGAACCACTTGGAGAGTTGCACTGTGAGCATGGAAGACGTGATCCATTCATTTTTTTCAGCAGCTAAGGTTTGAGCACTTACACCAGTGCCCAGCAGTGGTCTCAGTGCTGGGGGAACCAGACCTGGAATGACCTCACAATAGCGGACACTGAAATATCCAAAGCAAATTACATAGCATGTTAGACAGAGAAAGAGCTCTGGAAAAAAATAAATGAAGGAAAAGACACAGGGAGGGTTGGGGTGGGGGTTCCTGTTTGAACAGGAAGTTCACAAAAAGCTTCCCTGAGACAATAAGAGTTGAGCAAGGATTTGAAGAAGAGGCTTGAAGTGATCCTATGGATGGCTGGGAGAGGAGGAAGATGGGGGAGAGGAGCCACACGTGGACAGAAGCTCAGACACAATGGGCCCTTTGGCACCTGGTGTGTTTGAGAAACAGTGGGGCAGTGAGAAAGGGGTGGGGAGGGTGTGGAAGAGGATGTGACCTGGGAGGGACAGGGGACCTGCCACATGACGTTTCCTGGGCTACAGGGAGTCTTGTACTCTGAGATGGGAAGATAGTGGAGTGTTCTCAACAGAATAAACACATGGTTTGACCTGACTTTGGAAAGTTGTTCTGCCTCCCTGAGGGACTGGGCAGCAGGGAGGAGCAGGGAGACTGGCTGGGAGGTCATGACCGTAACCCAGCAGGAGACAAGGGGCTCGGCCAGGATGGGAGGATGGAGATGAGGACGCGTGGGCAGGCTCCGTGTCACAAGTACAGCCGACTGGATCAGCTGGGGAACTGGGCGTGAGTGTGAGGGAAGAAGAGCAGACACAGCCCCAGTTTGGGTCTACACAACTGAAGAGATGGAGCTGGGCTGAGTGAGGCTGAAGGGTTACAACTAGAGCGGGCTTTTGACGGGCTCTCTGGCTCAGGAATTGTCTTACCTCTCGGGATTCCAACTGAGCTCTTTCCAGCCTCTCTGCTCTTGCTCTATGCAGAGTCTAAGGACCCTTGTGAGCACCTGCTGTGCACCTGTGACAAGGCTGCCATCGAGTGCTTGGCTCAGGCCAGCATCAACTCTTCCCTGAACCTTCTGGACAGCTCCTTTTGCCTGACTCAGGCTCCAGGTAGGAAGACCCGGGCCAGTGTCAGCAAAGGGTGAGACTTAGTGCTCGGGGTGATCTGGGCAGGAGCTGGTTTGGAATTTCTTCAGATGCCAAATGCAGCATCTTTAAACATCCCCCCATCCCACTGTCCTAAACAGACTTCCCAATGCATTTTCTTTCAGAGACAACCAGCAGGGAAGAGCTGACGACACTTCTGCCGAGAGGTAAGGCCTCCTGGGAAAGTCGGCTCCAACTTGGACCACAGGGTTCAGATGGTGACGGGGGGCTGGAGGGTGCACCTCCTCCACCTGGCCTGCCTCACAGAAGCTGGAAGGACACATTCCTGCCTCCCCTGGCTGGGAGATGCAATTACTTCTGATCAACCCAATTCAAACATCCAACAGCAAATGGCCTCACTGCAAACTCAGCCCCTTGCTACATGGACAGGTGTCCATTTAACCAGTGAGAGTGTAGACTCCAAGTTTGTTCTCTCCTTTTTCACTCCACGTCAGCCCTTGTATGCAGTGTGACGGGAGCAGGACCTTGTGCTCAGATGGGCCAAGGCCCCTCCCTGCTGACTGAACTGACTGAACCCCTGGCTGCCTCTTCCCCCCCCCCCCCCCCGCCCTCCTGCACCTGTTCTCCAGAGCTGCAGCTAGCAGAGCAGCCTGAGTCCATGTGAACACTCGGAAGGGAAGGCTGCTTTGCATGTGTCTCTTTTCAGGACAGGGTAGGCACTTAGTAACTGTTCACTTAACTAAGAGAGTGATGCTTCTTACTCTAAAATGTAGATCTTACAAAAAAAAAAAAAAAAAAAAAATAAAAAAGGGAGGCTATGCCTGCCATTCCTTGTTCCCCAAAGTTTCCATGATCTCTCAGTCCCAAGACCTTTGGGCATCTGGGAATGAGGAAGCCAAAGTGAGCCTCAGCAGAGCATCTCTCTCGGGCTAGGGTCTCTGCCCCGGGAATGATTGTTAAAGAGGAAGCTGGTGTGTTTGTACATGCATGTGTGTGTGCATGGGTGTGTGCATGAGTGTGCATAGGAGTGTGTGCACAAGTCTGTGTGCACACAAATGTGCATGTGTGTGTACACACGGTGTACCCCAAGGTATCTTGTCAGTGCACTGTTCTTTTTTTCTTTGCCACCCAGCCTCCCTTTTTTTTCTTTTTTTTCCTTGCAGTTTTTGGCTGGGGCTGGGTTTGAACCCACCACCTCCGGTATATGGGGCCGGCGCTCTACTCCTTTGAGCCACAGGCGCTGCCCCCCAGCCTCCCTTTTGAACAGAGTTCTTCTTAAATCGGGACACCTTCGGGGTATGCAACTCTTTCATTGGCATCCACCTGTGTCCAGTAGAGTCACTGTCTCCCCAGAACCCAGCAGTGGCTGTGCTCTCCTCTGAGCTGGGAACTTGCAGGGAAGCCCATGTTCTTGGAGGCATGAGTGGTAAGGAGACCCTAAGTCAGGATGGACAGCTCTTGCTGGCAACTCTTTCCCAGGCTGCTTCTTCCCTTGGTCCAGCAGTCCCCAGCCTGCTTGTCTTTGAGACCCTGTACTGGTCTTGACACCGTGTGGCATCAGCCATTGCTAGTGACAGCTCTGCTCTCTTTTTCCAGTGGTTCTTGGAGAGCCCACAGAAACCAGCCTGACAGACCTCTCAGGAGAAGTTGAGCTGAAGAGAGCTGCTGTGCAATGCAAATGCCCACATCCTGATTGTGGCATTTGCCAACAAGCTGGCACGCAGCTCCCTAAAAGTGTGCCCTGCTGGCTCTGTTATAGAACTGCTTCAAGTATATTCCAGAGCCGTCCCTAGTTCTTCATGACCCCCAAGTCTCTTCTCTAATTCCTCAGCTTTCTCTCATACTCCTGTTCCCACCCTCTGGAATTTCCAGATAAAAAACAGGATGACTATCTATAAAAGTTGAATTTCAGATGAACAACAAATATGTTTTGGTACAAGTACGTCCTAAATATTGCATGCAGGACCCTTAGATCACTCTGCAAACCACCTCCCCAGAAGTTTGTGTTTCCTTGCCTTGCTGCTGCTGCTGTTAGAAGCAGAGGCCCGAGGCGCTGCTTGCTCCTGGCTGTCCTCCATGTGGCCAAGGGCATCTTCTTCCTAACAGTTCCAGATGCCCAGGCCTTGGGAACCAGATCCAGAGAGAAGAGAAAAGGTCACCTTCCCCCAGCGAAAGCTCCATCATATTGCCTGCCCAAGCAGTGACCATTCCCAGCACGATTGACAGTGCCAACTTACGTTCTATTTTGGGCAAATTGTTTGCTGGGAATATACAGTGGGCTTTGTGACCCCATTAGATAGTCAAAAAATGAACCCAAATTGGTAAAGACTCCAAAATTTGAGTTCTTAAGCTTTACCTGCCATTACTTGGCAGCATGAAGAAAGAATAATATTTATCCCTGGGAACAAGGCAAAGGGAATCAGGGTCCTCGAGGAGTCTAGAGTCTAACTGGAGAAAGAGGAGATGACTCCCCATCCCCACAATGCACCAATGCACGTCCATGACTTGGGCAGTGCAAAGAAGTGAAAAAACACATGAAAAGAGATGATTACATCTATCTTTTTGGGTGGCATAGGGATTAAATGAGAAAAAGATTGGGGAGATTCTGGACCAGCATTTTCTCCCAAAACTTCTGATGTGACTATAGAAACAGCACACATCATCAAATCCTACGCTGGAAAATGGACAACTTGCTTAAAATATACAATCTTGTCTCATGCTTATACAAGCTTATGGAATAATAGCTATAATATTCATTTTAAGATAGTTGATTGAGACTCAGAGATAAGTTGTTCAAGACTTAGAGCTGAGCAGCAGGTCTGGGGCTAGAAGCCTCTGACACTTCCATTTTCACATCTACTTTTGTTTTTGGAGACAGAGTCTTACTCTGTCACCCTGAGTAGAATGCCATGGCATCAGAGCTTACAGCAACCTTAAGCTCTGGGGCTCAAGTGAACTTCCTGACTCCGCCTCTTAAGTAGCTGGGACTACAGAGGTGCACCACCATGCCCAGCTAGTTTTTCTATACTGATTGATTGATTGACTGTAGTTGACACAGATATTGCTCTTGCTTAGGTTGGCCTTGAACTCTTGAGCTCACGCAGTCCACCTGCCCCAGCCTCCCAGAGTGCTACCAAACTACCTCTTATGTTGCCTTCCCATAAGGACATGATCCAACTGGGGAAAATAATGACCCTGCACTCCCAAAGATGTCATTTGCTGGTGTTTCTACCTAAATGCAGACCTGGCCCTAGTCTGGCCTCTTTTCAGCTGGGTTGGGACCTAGCCAAGCAGCCACGTTCCCTGTTCAGGTTCCCTGGGTCTTCTCCCCTTCACACCTGTTTCCTATGAGGGGCTTAGGCACCCAGCTGGAGGGATCATTGACGCTGAGTGGTTTCTTTTCACAGTGGCTGCAGAGACCAAAGATGATGGACTGACCACTCCCTCCAGGACAAGTAAGCACAGGGACCTTCGAAAGAGGACAGCATGGATTCTAGTGGAGAAATGTCACCTAAATATTTGTGTTCAGTGCTGGTGACCACTTCTTGACAGGGCCTGGAGGAAATATACCCATTTAGAAAATAGGTCCGTGAAGAATCAATATCCTGAGTGGTTTGCTGGATTGGTTGCTAGGTCTAGACTTGCAGGCTGAGAGACCGTCTCCACTCTATTGGACAGCAGTGACTCATGGGGAGTTCCATCTCCCTAAAAATATCTAGGCCAGAATTTCAGCATGGGAATTAGCCTAACCCATTACTCTGCTTGTGGTGATTAATAGCCATGGATTCCTTATTAATAAGTATAAATAACTGACAATTTTTTACTAATTATTAAGAATTAATAAGTAAATGGATTATTTGGTTAAAGGGCAGCAACATTGTTGAGGGCCTCTGCTGTGCCACTTATTCCTATGCTCTCTACGTATGTTCTCTGAGTTGTCTTTCCTGGTCCTAGGAGGCCTCTTATTGTCCCGATTTTACAAACAAAAAAGATGTTCCAAGATGTACAGTTCTAAGTCTATAGGTCTTACTTTTGAAGAGAACAATCTGTCTCTCTTTGACAGAGCTGATGTAAAGTTCAAAGCCCAGTTTGGTGTCATATGACACCATCCTAGTCCTGACTTTTAAACACATTAAATTTAAAAGAGTTCCTTTCTTTTCAAGAAATTTTTTAGTTACCACCCCTAGCTCTTTGTGGTACAGCCAAGAAGTGAGACAACCACCCAGCCTGGTAGCTAAGAGTGGCACCTTCAGTCTGGCTGCCAGGGTTTGCCTTCTGCCACTTCCTAGCTCTGTGACCTTGAACCCGTGGCCTAACTTTTCCATGTGTCTCTTTTCTCATCTCTGTATGAGGATGAACTCAATGCTAACCATGGGCCCTCGCTGCTGTATGTGGCGTGGAGAGGCATTTAACTGCTAAGCTACGACAGTAAGATTGTTTTACAGAAAAACCGAGGTGCAACAGTTCTCCTGGAGTCACAGAGCAAACCAACCACATAACTCTGCTGCCTCTGCACTGCACACACCTCTGTTCAAAATGTGATTTTAGTTTAGTTTTTTGTGTTTTTTTTTTCCCCTCTAGATTCTAGAGAGGCTGGCATTCCAAAAGTACAGGTGTTCCAACAAACTCACCTACTTCCAGCCTGACAAACTATCTCTGCAATTGCCAGCAAGCCTGTATCAGGGTTCCCCTGTGGCTCAGCAGTGACCCTAATCTCCCCAGGGAGGACATCTCCCGAGGGCAGGCAGGCCAGGGCAGCAGGAAGAGCGTGTGCCCAGTGGGGCAGGAGGTGCCTCAGGAAACCAAGGTGGGACCTCTTGAGGTTGAAGCTCACCCTGCCTCTCTTCTTTTGGGGCAGAACTAGGCCAAGATCAGGAAGGGGTGGAAGCTGCCGAGACCACGTCCCCTCCAGGTGAGCATGCTCAGCTCCTCCTGCCTGCCTATGTCCATATTATCACTGTCGCCAGTATGTTTATGAAATCTCGAGGCTTTCTCATGAGGCTTGGGACCAAACCCAAAGTAGAAGAAATCACTGACGCCAATTTAGCTTCACAATTCCCCTCAACAACAAAGTACATAAATGAAGTTAAAGACCACTTTCAGGAAGAAATGGAAACTTATCTGGTAAAGAGATGAGTTTAGAAAAATACGGAAAACTGTATTTAGTTTTCCTTTTTTTTTTTTGAGACAGAGTCTCACTATGTTGCCCTCTGTAGAGCGCTCTAACATCACAGCTCACAGCAACCTCCGACTCCTGGCTTAGGCGATTCTCTTGCCTCAACCTCCCAAGTAGCTGGGACTACAGGCGCCCTCCACAACACCTGGCTATTTTTTGGTTGTAGTTGTCATTGTTATTTGGCAGGCCCGGACTGGATTCGAACCCTCCAGCTTCAGTGTATGTGGCTGGCGCCCTAGCCGCTTGAACCACAGGCGCCGAGCCTAGTTTTCCATTTAAATTACTTGTAATTCCACAATATATGAAATGGACATGCTGTCTTCTGGGCTAAGAAAAGACTACTTAATCCTGCAATATAAAAGAGAACAACTTTTAATATTTAAAGATATGTCTTCTAGCCTCACTAAGCACATTCATGAGCATAAATAAAATGAATGTGAGAACACTTGCTAGCCGTGATTTTGTAGCCGGAGCTGTGTTGTTGGTACAAACTGCTGCTGTTCCCCCAACATTAAATACTTGTCTGAAGTGTAATGTTCAGTGGTTATATAGTAACTCCTTAAATGGAAATGTAATTTATGGAAACGATTATTTCTAACACTTTGTCATTATAAGTTATAGATACGTATTTCTTTATGCCCATCCACTTCTGATTAATTCCTTGGGATAAAAGCTTAGAAGGTGAATTACTAGATAACGGGCATAATCCTTTTAGAGCTTTTGGTATGTTGCAAAATTGGCCTTGAGAAAAATAGAACCAATTTATATTCATCCATGGATTTTGGGCACTGTTATTAAAGAGCAAGTAAGCAAGCAAACAAAAAACCTCTATCAATTTTAATAGGAAAAATAGGATTTTCTTTTCCTCCCCTCTGATGAAAATGGAAAGTGGTGTTTTTAATACCTAAACAAGCCCAACTTCTCATTCTGGGACTTTTGGATCCAATCTAAATAGAATTCCCACATCCTGACTGAATTCACAGAGGTGTGTAATCAATGTGACTTGGGCTGACTTGATCCTGGGAGGCACCATGACTTTCTCAGTGTGGGAGACAGGAAAGCCAAGCATCAGAGGAATTTATTCCCCAAATGAGGCAGCTGGCACAGAAAGGATGATTAACACCAGTGTCCTCATCTAAAGGGAGTGAGATCGGGGGGTGAAGGGGGGTGTCTCAAATTTGATCAGCATCGTGGTAACAGAAAGTTCTTCCTCAGGAGCCGAGGGCTACTGGATATTGAGACTCAGCGGGGTGGGGGTGGGGGGACACACAGGCTTTGGGAGTTGCTTCTGCTTGTACGGTTCTCCACCTGAGAGTCCCAACCCTAGAGCAGATGTATGAGAATTTCCCCATCACTGAGCAGTTCTAATGGCTACTACTGATTATTTCCCAACTGCTAGATGTTCAGCAAGAAGGATTATTCATTTACCCAAAGAAGTATTATCAATATAATTTTATAAAGGGAGAAATTAAGATTGACAGAAGCTAAGAGATTTGCCCAAGGCATGCATCGGGTATGAGACTGAACTAAAATGCCAGCTCACATCTTTTCAACTCTAATTCCTTCATCTCTACAACACGGACTTAGTGCATTTCCAGCCGTCAGGAACAGGATAGAAAGAAGCTGGTTAACTGGCTTCTGTTCATGGCACTGAAGAACTGGGCAGGATGCTAAATCTAGGAGACTGAGGCTACCACAGGGTTTTAGTCCCAGAGGAACAGAAGCTTTGAAAAAGAGCAGGCAGAAGACCTGGGGCTCAAAGCAAACGGATACTCAGCAGGTACCTGGATGCTAGGCCTTCCCCAGCACTCAGCAGATGTCTGGGCTGAGCCTGCTGGGGTCCCCTCCCTGGACCAGACTAGGCTGGAGACTTGGCATGTGGGTTGGAAATTTCCCTGCCTCATGCTAAGAGGGCAGGTGGGGCGACACACCAGAGAAAGGGGAAATCCAGAGAGACAAGACAGTAAGACAGTAGAGGGAGGCAGGGCCAGGTCACAAGCAAGCCTTGCAGGCTGCAGGGAGGACCTTGCCCTGAACTCTGAACACGAGAAACCGTCAGCATTTGAGCAAGGAAACCGAGGGGTGTGAGGAGGAGTTTCACTTGCCTACGTGACCATCTACTGCGAGTTAGCGTGACTTCTCCACCGTACTCTTTACCTCTATGCTTGCCGTGAGCACCCAGATGGATCTTCCCTGGGCAGCTGTGTGATGGTAAGCATAGCACAAGCACAGGGGTGGCAGGCCGGGAGAGTTCTCAGCCATGAGATGCCACCCAGTGGTCTAGCACAGGATCCTGCCCATGTTAGGATTATCATAGAAAATTTGGAAATTCTCACGTGGACTTCATGGGTCCCTAAAAATCTGCCTCTGTGTCTGCAAACCCAGTCGGAGGAGACTCTGGGGTGCCGTGGTGTTCTGAGGTATCTGTCTTCACATGGCCTTGACCATCTGCACATCTCTCCTTGAGCCACTTTTTCAATCTGAACCATGAAGTTTTGCATTTTCAGGATCTGCAGAGATTGTTGCTACAGCTAAAGGTGTAACCCTTGTCCCTGTTGGTGTTAAATCTTTGGGGCTGGTGGTGTCATCTGCTCAAAGTGGCCCTGAGGACACAGCTGGAAAAGGTAAGCGAGGCAAGCTGCCAGAGAAGTGCCCGTCCCTCCTGCCCTGGGGTCCTTTGGGTAGGTTGTTCACAAAGCATCTGAGATCTTTCTTGTGACCTGCTCATGTGGTGTGACTGGAAAGTGTCATCCCCTTTACTGGCTGAGCACAGTGACCTGCCCAGAGCTGCTCTGATGCTAAGCCTGGGAGGGAAGCCAGGTCTTCCAGCCCTGGCCTCGGGCTCTCACCACTCATACCAGCCCAGGAGGAAGGAGTTAGGCATCACCACACCAGGGTCTATTGGAAAGACAAAGCACTTGGGTTTTAATAATCCTCTCCTGTCTGTCTCTGCTATGGTGTGACCAGTGGCTCTGCACCTGTAGGACACAGCTGGACACAGAGGAGAACTTTGCTAATATCTGGGCATGGTGCCCAATACAGAGCTATGAAGACAGCACATTTGAAAGCTGCAGGCAGAGGAGGAAGGATAGAAGGTGGGGGAATGGAGAGGAACAGAGAGAGAGGGAGAGAGAGAGGAAGGAGACAGAGAGACAGAGGACAGAGTGGGACCTAAGGGCTGGCCTGATATGCGGAAAGTGTAAGAGGACCAAGACGCCCCGCCCCAGAGTGGCAGGCTCTATTCGGGGGTGAGATGTGGCCCAAAGAGCATCTTTGATCCTAACAAGTGCTCATCCCTTAGGGAGCTTTAGTAAGTCATCTGGTAGAGCATTAGAAGCCTGCTCTCTGAAAGACAACGCACCCCAGGAAGAGGGGTGAGCCAGAACACAGCTTTTCCAGAATGGCCACCTGAGGTGTAGAATGTGGGTTTCCCTGTGTGACCTGGGTCCTCATGCAACTGGGAAGCTTGTGTGGCCTTCCCCTTGTGAAGGTCTCCTGATGGCCCTTGCTCCTAATCTTCCTAATCAGCCTGTGACAGATTCACCTTCCTGCGCCTGGGAAGTGGTGACAACGTGCAGGTGATGCCTCATCTTGGAGAGATGCTCTTTTGTCTGACGTCCCGGTGCCCAGAGGAGTTTGAATCTTACGGCTGTTACTGTGGACAGGAAGGAAGAGGCGAGCCAAGGGATGCCCTGGACAGGTGGGTATGGGTGAGCAGAGGTGGTGGCGGGCCGTGGTGCTGATGCCGCCTGTACCAGCGAGGAATAGTGACCCTCCTTTCTGTCAGTAGGTGTGTCAGGTTCACCGACAGCTGGGCAGGCCCATTACGTCATTTGCAGGGGAATCTTTGGCATTTACAGGCAGCTGAGGCTCAGGGGCTGACATGCCTGAGGTCATTCATCCAGGAATAACAGAGCCAGACAGATGCAGAGCTTTTGGTTTGGGGATCTAAAGCCCTTTCAGCATTTCCACAAGTACCACCTAGGAGGGCTGATCCGCAGTGACACTTCCGAGGACCCCAAGTCTGCCTATTTTACAATGACCAACGTGCCTAATTGGTCTCTGCTTGGTTTGTCCTGCAGAAGGTCACTTTGAAATTAGCTTCTCAGCAATACTCAGCGGCTAAATTTTAGATCTACCACTCTTGAAAGAATTTTCCCCAACCTCATGCATTCATCCGGGTATTCACTCATTTTATATGTGCACTCAAACCACACTGCCTGGGCTTTTGTTCTCTACTAGTCACTCAACTGTATGTTGGAAAGTACAGGAGTGATTAAACTGAGCAAAGTGGAATAAAACAAACTGTTTACGCCCAATAGGAGCTCAAATAGTGAAAGAGACAGATTATTAAATAAAATGCTACCCAAGGTAACAGAGGGGCACTTCATCTGAGCTGATGAGGTTTACAAGGTGACCACGCTTGGGGGGTGCAGTGGTCCAGGGCCAGTGAGGAGGTCTGCATGCAAAAGGCATTTGTCCTTGTTGGATGGTATGATCACCAAAGCAAAACCAACAGTTTTGAATGAATTTAAAAAGAAAAAGATGAAGCTTATTGTAGCTCCTAGAAAGGCTGCCATTGGGTCAGGAACACAGAGCACGTCAGGTGCAGGGCAGCAGACGCCTGGGGAGGGGCAGAATGCATTCCTCCCCCACCTGCTTTCTCCCTCCTGTCTCTGCCTCCCAGTCATTCTGGTCCCCTTAACTTGCCTCCGTGGGCTTTCCAGGAAGGTGACCTTCATCTTAACTCCCACCAGCTGACCCTTAAGAAGTTTTTACTCCAGCAAAGGTTATGTCACACTGTGACTCATAAGCATGCTTGCATTCTGAGGTCCAACCATATGCTCTCCACACTCTAAGACAGAGAATGATTTCCATAGCGTCAAGATTTCTGAGTCCATAACCCTCCATGAGACACAGCCAAAGACAAGAATCCAGCCAGCAGCTGTCTGTGTTCTGTTGAACTCTGTAGAAGGAAAGTAGAGATGATTTTCCAGGAGTTTCCTAGGAACCACCAGATTTTACAAAAATACAAAAAGGTGACCATTCAGGAAAGTACGGTACCACACGGCTTGCTCACTCGATATTCATGGGAAGAAACTGAACAATGAAAAGCCGTGGGAAAAAAATCCTTGACTAAGGAAGATTCGGTCAAACTGACATCATTTTCTACAAGGATGTATTTTTAAAACCGTGTGTACCATACAGTATAGACAATTATTATTTTTTTTTTCTTTTATCTTTTGTAAGATGGTGTTATAAATACCTATCTTATTTAAAGGTCATAAATATGGACATTTTAACAATGTTGAGTCTTCCCAGCCATGAACATAGTATGTTTTTTCATTTGTCAACATCTTCAGCTATTTCTTAGAGTTTCATAGTTCTCTTTATACAGATCTTTCACATCCTTTGTTAGGTGAATACCCAGATATTTCATCTTCTTTGGCACCACTGTAAAAGAAATAGAGTCCTTGACTATTTGTTGAGCTTGATATTGTTGGTACATATAAAAGCTACTGATTTCTTTTTTTTTTTTTATTATAGATAAAAATATGATGTGGCCCAACCCATTACCCTCCCTCCACCCAAACCTCCCCCCCCCTTCCTCTTCCTTGGTCCTTTCCCCATAGTCTTGTGGTATAGTTGGGTTATAGACTTCATGTGAAAGCTATAGTTTAGCTTCATAGTAGGGCTGAGTACATTGGATACTTTTTCTTCTATTCCTGGGATACTTTGCTAAGGAGAATATGTTCCAGCTCCATCCATGTAAACATGAAAGAGGCAAAGTCTCCATCTT